>BQKZ01002112.1:24794-38585 GCA_036244855.1 Temnopleurus reevesii
ATCCGCGGCGCACTTGGCATTTCAAGGAATAAATATTCCTTCCAGGTACCCATTCACCTCACCTGGGTTGAGTGCAGCACAATGTTGATGAATTTCTTGCTGAAGGAAATTGACGCCATGGGTAGGATTCGAACCTACGACCCTCTAGTTGAAAGGCGAGAGTCACGACCACTACACCACGGCGCCCATTTAGCGTGTATGTTATTGGAAGGGGGACATTTTTGTGTGTCTTAATTTTTAATTGTAAATTGATGAACACGAATCGAAAAGTCCTTTCGTGACTAAGCCAGCCTTAAAAATGCAATTTGACTTTACGATTTAGTAACCTTCATGTAATTTGACTTTATGATTTAGTAACCTTAATGTAATTTGACTTTACGATTTAGTAACCTTCATGTAATTTGACTTTATGATTTAGTAACCTTCATGTAATTTGACTTTGCGATTTAGTAAACTTCATGTAATTTGACTTTACGATTTAGTAAACTTCATGTAATTTGACTTTACGATTTAGTAACCTTCATGTAATTTGACTTTACACGATTTAGTAACCTTCATGTAATTTGAATTTACGACTTATTAACCTTCATGTATTTGCGGGTGTATGTATGTGTTTGTGTGTTTCGTAATGTCTTTATTGCAAAATGATGTACACGAATCGAAAAGTCAAAGACCTGTCATGACTAAGCAAGTCTTAAAATGCAATTTGACTTTACGATTTAGTAGCCTTCATGTGATTTGACTTAACGATTTAGTAACCTTCATGTAATTACGGTTTAGTAACCTTCATGTAATTTGACTTTACGATTTAGTAGCCTTCATGTAATCTGACTTTACGATTTAGTAGCCTTCATGTAATCTGACTTTTCGATTTTTAGTAACCTTCATGTAATTTAACTTTACGATTAAGTAACCTTCATGTAATTTGACTTTACGATTTAGTAACCTTCATGTAATTTGACTTTACGATTTAGTAACCTTCATGTAATCTGACTTTACGATTTAGTAACCTTCATGTAATTTAACTTTACGATTTAGTAACCTTCATGTAATTTGACTTGACGATTTAGTAACCTTCATGTAATTTGACTTTACGATTTAGTAACCTTCATGTAATTTGACTCTTCGATTTAGTAACCTTCATGTAATTTGACTTTTCGATTTAGTAACCTTCATGTAATTTGACTTTTCGATTTAGTAACCTTCATGTAATTTGACTTTTCGATTTTTAGTAACCTTCATGTAATTTGACTTTACGATTTAGTAACCTTCATGTAATTTGACTTTACGATTTAGTAACTTTCATCTAATTTGACTTTACGATTTAGTAACCTTCATCTTATTTGACTTTACGATTTAGTAACCTGCATGTAATTTTACTTTTCGATTTAGTAACTTTCATCTAATTTGACTTTGCGATTTAGTAACCTTCATATATGTGCATATTGGAAGGGGGTAATTTGGGTGCGGTGTATGTATGCTTTTGTGTGTTTCTTAATGTCTTTATTGCAAAAAGATGTACAAGAATCGAAAAGTCAAAGACCTTTCATGACTAAGCAAGTCTTAAAATGCAATTCGACATGACGATTTAGTAACCTTCACAGCTCGTTTCCCAAAGAGCCTTTCAAAGCCTTTCAAGTTGGAAGTCGACGACCCTTCCAAATGGCTAGGACTGGTTTTGAGAATGGCTCTGAATACAAATCGAGAAGAAATGTATTTTTGCATCNAGATTCGGATAAGTCCTAATCTGCCCCATTCATCATCATATCTAAACATCCGTTACACAATGACGTTTGGGAAATCTCTTCGTCGAAACATGTCCCAGTCAATCTGTCCATTCTGTCAAGAATCATAACCTGCTCCATCAAAATCAATGCCACGAACACACACATCTTCTAAAACCCCTCAACGAGATTGCCTCTTTTTGAGATGCTTGGTAATTAATTGAAGAGGGATGACAAACGCCCCAATCGTTTCCGTAAACTTTGATCAACCTGTATTTCAAATTGAATTTTGTATGCCTGTACCGTTGTCATAAATGTAGGTATGCTGTTCATTTCGATTTTTAAAAGAAAAATTAGGGTGATGAAAGTGTGCGAAAATAGCAATGGAAGTGGATTCCTGGGGGTGCTTCATTAAGATTTGTCGCAGCGACAAGGAGTCGTTTTCCGACAGTTCCCATAGCAACTGTCAGCGATATTGCTTTTCATCCAATCACAATCAAGGAATTTGTCAGCACTGACTAATTGTCTTTGGCACAAATCTTGATGAAACACCCCCTGATTTTTATATCATTGATTTGCAAAATGTGTTACATTTTATATCATCTTTAATTTAGCGTGTACAGGGGGAGGGGCTGGTCGTTTAGGTGTGCGTGTGCGTGTGTGTGTGTATGTGGGTGTGTTTATGTGTATGTATGTATGTTTATTGATGTATATATCATATAACGCAGTATAAACTATTTCCGTAAAATTGAGTCGAACGCCAATTCAATTCTCCTTTGTAATGCTATTCAAATCTGAACCGGTTTGTGGTTGTTGTGTCCGCATAGTTAGCGTATATTGTCCATGACCCACTTTGTTTGTCCATGAAATTAATAATGCTCCAATTGTAAACTTAATCTGGTTTTAAATGTTGTTGGACCTCATAGACAGTCATTGATAATACAAATCCCTTAGGTTGAAATGCATGAAACACTTGTTGTATCTTTGAAACTAAGATATCTGAAAGTATGAAAGAATAGAACAAATATTTATAATCCAACAAGTGTAAACATAGATTAGCGCGCTCAGAAATAATGTGTCTTTGGGCCAGGGAAATTATCACGCTTCATTCGCCGAAACTCCCCGCTGAGATCCACCCGCACATTGGGCGTTGGTGGAGAAATCATCTTTTTTTAAAAAATTTATTATGTCTTGAAGCATACAACTTTATTAAACTAACAAAATCATTCATGTAGAGGCGTCGTGGTGTAGTGGTCGTGACTCTCGCCTTTCAACTATTATTATTATTATTATTATTATTTATTTTCCACACATGGGCTGGAACACCCTCCTCAGCCATAAGGCTGTTNGTATGTAATACTATTTTCGCACTCTTATATGATTAAATATACTAACTGAATGGAGGAGGGGGGGGGATGTGGGCTGCAATTCACCCCATCGCATCCCTTCTCGTGGTTCCTGTGTATGTGCATATTGTGTGTGTGCATTTTCGTGGTTTGTTTCAATGGAAGATTGAACGAAACCGAACGGAAGTTTCTGGGGAGACATGCAATAAATGATTGGTAATTCTTATTCATTTGATTAAAATATTAAGATCTCTGAACCACTTTTAATTTTGTCAATCATCAATATGTCTGAAAATTAACATTACGCGTTGCGTAAGTCGGTTCCAATTTCAAAGAAGCATACAAATTGGAAATTAAGGTAGTTCAAACACGATATAAACTATTTTCGACAAATTAAGTCGACCGCAAATTCAGTGGTCCTTTGTAACTATATTCAAATCGGAACCGGCTGGCGATTGTTGTGTCTACATAGTTGAATACACGCATACGGTTCTATTGTCTGTGGCCCACTTAACTTTTTGGAAATAGTTTATATCGTGTTTTCAACTCATTTTGAAGGAACGAATTCACTTTCTTTCCCTTTCCATGAAATTTCTTATGCTCTAATTGTAAACTCAATCTGGGTTTAAATGTGATTGGACCTTAAAGACAGTATTTTATATTATTAATCCTTTAGGTTGAAATATATGAAACACTTTTGTATCTTTGAAACTAAGATATCTGAGAGTATGACAGAAAGAAACAAAGATTTGCAATCCAAAAAGCATGTGATTTTGGGCCAGCGAAATGATCACGCTTCATTCGCCGAAACTCCCCGCTGAGAGCTTTCTGCACATTGGGCGTTGCTGAAGAAATCATCAATAGCACCATATGAACTATTTTCGTAACATTATGTCGAACGCCAATTTAATGGTCCTTTCTTAATGATATTCCAATCGGTACCAGCTTGTGATTTCTGTGTCCGCACAAGTCATATTAATACACGGCATACGGGTTTTTTTTTTTATCTATGGCCCACTTTATTTTACGGAAATAGTTTATATCGTGTTCAATATTAGATTTATTACATCTTGAAACCTACAGCGTTAGTAACGTGGAGGCGCCGTGGTGTAGGGGTCGTGACTCTCGCCTTTCAACCAGAGGGTCCGAGGTTCGAATCCCACCAATGGCGTCAATTTCCTTCAGCAAGAAATGTATCCACACTGTGCTGCACTCAACCCAGGTAAGGTGAATGGTTACCTGGCAGGAATATTTATTCCTTGAAATGCCAAGTGCGCCGCGGATAGCTGCCGGGCTAAAGCCATGGTGATAATGTAAAGCGCCTTGAGCACTCAGCAATGAGAGTGGATACGTGCGCTATATAAATTGCATATATTATTATAAACTTACAAAATCATTCATTCAAAGGTTTAGAACAATGAATATTGAACCGGCTGAATCAGCAAATTTATCTAAAATTCATTCAGCCTTTTTTTTGGCTTACACTTCATTCTCAATATCTTTTACGCAATGTCTTAGGCTCCCTCTCTTTTACAGCAGATCTTAATGATCATAATCAACCTAGATCCAATTCTTTCTGCCAAGTGAATACTGGGCGGGTGGATGCACTTGACTAGAGTAGATTGATTGATGAAACAAATTAGAAGCACTCATCTAGAACGATATATTTCCATTCGTAATCAAGTCATCAATCACAGACACATTATTTAGGCCAATATTATGTTCTATTTCACTTCTTTGTGTAAGTGTAATATTTTGGTGCTTGTTCATTCATGAAATCGGTCATGTGTAAGACATATCGAATTATGAATATTGTATATATCCGTTGTGTTGTAGTTGGGAGAGTTATTCATAACATTATCTACTGNAGATTCGGATAAGTCCTAATCTGCCCCATTCATCATCATATCTAAACATCCGTTACACAATGACGTTTGGGAAATCTCTTCGTCGAAACATGTCCCAGTCAATCTGTCCATTCTGTCAAGAATCATAACCTGCTCCATCAAAATCAATGCCACGAACACACACATCTTCTAAAACCCCTCAACGAGATTGCCTCTTTTTGAGATGCTTGGTAATTAATTGAAGAGGGATGACAAACGCCCCAATCGTTTCCGTAAACTTTGATCAACCTGTATTTCAAAATGAAATCTGTATATACTGTTCTCATAAATATAGATATACTATTTATTTCAATTTTAAAAGAAAAATTAGGGTGATGAAAGTGTGCGAAAATAGCAATGGAAGTGGATTGATCTTTATATCATGGATACGCAAAATGTGTTACATTTTATATCATTTTTAATTTAGCGTGTACAGGGGAAGGGGCTGGTCGTTTAGGTGTGCGCGTATGTGTGTGTGTGTATGTGTGTGTGTGTGTGTGTGTGTTGGGTGTGTATGTTTATATGTGGGTGCGTTTGTGTGTATCTATGTATGTTTATATATATATATATATATATATATATATATATATATATATATATATATATATACATATATGTAATAAAGCATAGCGCTCTGGGACAAAAGTTTATCTAATACAAAAAGGATTGATTTTTGAGTGAATGACTGTTGAAGCTTTGAGCCATTTTAATTCAAACAACAACAAGTACTTTGAAAAAGATGAAAAACAAGAGATAAAGGAAACAATATCGTAAAAGGCTGATTTTTAGTGATTTTCTCTTTTTTTTTAGACATTCCTCTTGTGGAAATCACCCCTTACATGCGATTGCCACATCACTTGCCTATTGCCTATGAAGATGCCAATTATATTCTGACATTTTGTTTAAAATGTATAAGATTCTTTCATTTTTTTCATTTTCAACTTGTAATCAGTCTAAAGTTATGGTTTTGCTGTCAATTGATTTTCAAGATGTATTGTGTCAAAATTGATGCTCCAATTTTTTACCCCGATCCTGATTTGACAGCAGGAAATGGAATGGATGATTTTACTTTAGGCACACTTTAAAAATGACAAGAGTTTGAGTTACAGAAGGCATTGTCACTTTCAGATATCACTTTGTCCCCTCTTCTGAAACAAAAGATTATTCTAAAGATGTTTTTTATTGTGATACTTATGAAAGAGCTTTATATTTTCTACCTAGATGGTCAGTACCTTCAAATACTTTTGTATTATACCATCAAAAAGGTGGGTATAATGATGTACAAAATACAAGGAAGGGGCATTTATTGACAGATACATAATGCAAATCAATAAATAAATAAAGAAAGAAAGTTAGAAGAAGAAGATAATAAAGAAGAAGTAGTTGTAGTAGAATAATAATAATAATAAGAAGAAGAAGAAGAAGAAGAAGAAGAAAAAGAAGAAGAAGAAGAAGTAATGGTATACCGAGTTATCGGGTGTCCGGACGAGTTGGTTTTCNCGGGTGGATGCACTTGACTAGAGTAGATTGATTGATGAAACAAATTAGAAGCACTCATCTAGAACGATATATTTCCATTCGTAATCAAGTCATCAATCACAGACACATTATTTAGGCCAATATTATGTTCTATTTCACTTCTTTGTGTAAGTGTAATATTTTGGTGCTTGTTCATTCATGAAATCGGTCATGTGTAAGACATATCGAATTATGAATATTGTATATATACGTTGTGTTGTAGTTGGGAGAGTTATTCATAACATTATCTACTGATCTTGTTTGATCACGCTGAAATCATGTTTTAAACCAACGCAGATATTTTGAATAAATATGAGTCACAAGCTTTGTAAATATTTTGAAATGATAAGTAAATAAATAGATTAATAATAGTAATTATGATTATGAGGTTAATAATAATAATAATAATGATAATAATAATAATAATAATAATAATAATGATAATAATAATTACAATAATAATAATAATAATGATAATAATAATTACAATAATAATAATAATAATGATAATAATAATAATCATAATAATACTAATACTACTAATAAAAATATAATAATAATTAAATTATAATTCATATGTTACTCTAAATAATTCTCTGCAGAATGTTCGAGGAGACGTATACCATAACATTACCCTGGCTTGAGCCCGGCGTACACCACCTCACATGACATTTCAAAGAATTCATATTCCTTCCAGGTACCCATTTACATCACAATGTGAACACAAATCTTGCTAAAGGAAATTCATGCCCTGGTAGGCGTCGAACCCTGACCTCTGGTTGAAAGATTTCAATCAGAACCACTACCCCATGACGCTGATAAAGATAATGTTGCACGATATTCTTTACATTCAAAACCTGTACATTTTTATATGTACCGACTTGCTAAAAAGCAGACTTTTTGACTGATTGTGCATGGGTTTTACCGCGAATAAATAGATACAATACAATGTAATATAATACGATACAATACAATATATATATATATATACATATATGTAATAGAGCATAGCGCTCTGGGACAAAAGTTTATCTAATACAAAAAGGATTGATTTTTGAGTGAATGACTGTTGAAGCTTTGAGCCATTTTAATTCAAACAACAACAAGTACTTTGAAAAAGATGAAAAACAAGAGATAAAGGAAACAATATCGTAAAAGGCTGATTTTTAGTGATTTTCTCTTTTTTTTTAGACATTCCTCTTGTGGAAATCACCCCTTACATGCGATTGCCACATCACTTGCCTATTGCCTATGAAGATGCCAATTATATTCTGATATTTTGTTTAAAATGTATAAGATTCTTTCATTTTTTTCATTTTCAACTTGTAATCAGTCTAAAGTTATGGTTTTGCTGTCAATTGATTTTCAAGATGTATTGTGTCAAAATTGATGCTCCAATTTCTTACCCCGATCCTGATTTGACAGCAGGAAATGGAATGGATGATTTTACTTTAGGCACACTTTAAAAATGACAAGAGTTTGAGTTACAGAAGGCATTGTCACTTTCAGATATCACTTTGTCCCCTCTTCTGAAACAAAAGATTATTCTAAAGATGTTTTTTATTGTGATACTTATGAAAGAGCTTTATATTTTCTACCTAGATGGTCAGTACCTTCAAATACTTTTGTATTATACCATCAAAAAGGTGGGTATAATGATGTACAAAATACAAGGAAGGGGCATTTATTGACAGATACATAATGCAAATCAATAAATAAATAAAGAAAGAAAGTTAGAAGAAGAAGATAATAAAGAAGAAGTAGTTGTAGTAGAATAATAATAATAATAAGAAGAAGAAGAAGAAGAAGAAGAAGAAAAAGAAGAAGAAGAAGAAGTAATGGTATACCGAGTTATCGGGTGTCCGGACGAGTTGGTTTTCCAGTCGGCGGATCTTAAAATTATTTTAAAGTGACAATGCACTGAATATTTAAACTTTTTTTGAAAGATTATCCCAAAGGACGGATAATCATGACTTCTACTGTTCTTTGATTGATAATTGATGATCAAAAAAATTATTAGAAGGAGAAGATGATGACGAAGAAGAAGGACACGAAGAAAGAGTTAGAGAAACGGCAGCAGAAGAGGAAAAAATGACACGGGATGATATCGTTTCATACACTGGAGAAGTAATAATAACATCATCGCGACTGAACGCTCCTAAAGAACGAGGAGGAGAATGCTCCAAGACAACCTGGAAGTCATCACAAATCATACCCATAATACCATCCTCAACACTTGCTCATCTTCTAATTCAATTGCGGAGAGGACATCGGTTACGTAACACTTCCATAAACACATCCACATGAAGATAAATAATAATTTCTATACTGTCACTTCCTCTCATCAACGCGTATCGTTATCATTTTCTTAAGGCGACGTTTGTTATCATACCGTAGACAGATGTATTTGAACATTGCAATCATTCCATAGGCCAATGACCAAGCACGGTCAGTCATGTCAATATATTTCAGAGATGGCCATTTGTAAATGAATCCTAATGTTGGTGTTGCTAGAAAGTTGTATTTGATCGCAAATCAACTGCAAATTATTTGTAAAATTGAAACGCCTAAAAATGAATCATAATGTTGGTGTTGCTAGAAAGTTGTATTTGATCGCAAATCAACTGCAAATTATTTGTAAAATTGAAACGCCTAAAAATGTCGCGCATTCATTCCATAGGCGAATGACCAAGCATAGTCAGTCATGTTCATATTTCAGAGATGGCCATTCGTAAATGGATCCTTATGTTGGTGTTGCTAGAAAGTCGTATTTTATCGCAAATTGATTGTGAATCTGTTGTGAAATTGAAAAGCGCGTTTTCATTGGCCTAAAAAGGTCGCGCAATCATTCCATATATAGGCGAACGACCAAGCACGGTCACTCGTGTCTATATTTCAGAGATAGCCATTTGTAAATGAATCCTAATGTTGGTGTTGCTAGAAAGTTGTATTTGATCGCAAATCAATTAGTTGTAAAATTGAAACGCGCATTTTCATTGGCCAATCAACGGTCGTGCAATCATTCCATAGGCGAATGACCAAGCACGGTCACTCATGTCTATATTTTCTGAGACAACCATTGGTAAATGGATCCTTATGTTGGTATTGCTAGAAAGTTGCAATTGTTCGCAAATTAAACGCAAATTATAGTAGTAAAATTTTCATTCGTCAAAAAGGTCGCGCTCTCATTCCATAGGCGAATGACTAGTAGGTATGGTCAGTCTTGTCCATATTTCAGAGATAGCCATGGGTAAATGAAACCTGATGGGGATGTGTTCCTAGAAAGTTGTATTTGATCGCGAATCATCTGCGTATTAGTTGTAAGATTGAAACGGGCATTTTCATTCGCCAAAAAGGTCGTAAACTCATTCCATAGGCAAATGACCAAGCCCGGCCAGTCAGATCCATATTTTAGAGATTGGTAAATGGATCCTAATGTTGATGTGTTGCTAGAAAGTTGTATTTGATCGCAAATCATCTGAAAATCAGTTGCGATTTGAAATATTTCTATTCGCGCACTGTCTTCTGACATGAAATGATAGTTTTTCTTTTTAAGGAGAAGTTATACAAACTACCATTGAATTTCTCATCTTAAATGTGAAATGGCTATTCTCAAATTAATTCAAGGTCTGGTAAAATTGTAGAGCCAAAAAATTAACTAAGAGTTTTCAGATCTATATTCAATATACGGTACTGGCATTTACAAATTAATCAATTATGACTTTAATTTACTTGTTTTAACGTTTCGGTAATCTTGCTTTTGAATAAAAAGAAAAAGGGGAAATACCCTTGTGGGTTTTTAAAATCCTTAAAGACTATTCAGAATTACTTTAGAATACATGAATATAATTGAAGCTACCACATCTACGTATCCGAGGTGTGGGTCAACCCCACCCACATACACAAACATACACGCACGCACGCATGCACGCACGCATGCACATCAACACGCACAAACCCAAACACCCACACATACAAACATACACAAAAACAAACAAACTTGGACTGACCTCACAACGCGAAACTTTATTTTCTTTTGACCACAGTGATAGCAAAAATGTGTAGTTGATTTTTTTAATGATACCAAAAAAAACATGATGGAAGCAATCTGTATTTTTAATGACGAGAAATGTTTTAGGACATGTATTTACGGAGATGCTAGCCATTAAAGAATATGCATGAAGATGCATTTTCTCATTAAAATTAGGGCTTTTATTACAAGTGAATGGTTGAGAGAACGGTTTCATCTGTCACGTTTGCTGTCACTTTTGTTGGTTGTTGCGTTGTTCACATTTTAGTTTTGACATCATGCATATTCTGGAACGGTTGTCATCGCTGATCTAGCTATCGCCAATTACATTGTTTTTATTGAGAGATGATAGCCACCAAAATGCAACTGGACAATTTCAGGTGCATGTATCCTGAATAAATATGGTAGCGAGGCACTGCATGACTTGGGGTTAAGTATTTTGTTGCATAATCATCATTTATCAATGTTAAATAACAACATGATAAAGGAAAATAAAAAAGAAGATGTAATTAAAAGAAGGGTTGATTACTGAAGATATTCACAAATTCAATTTTTATTTAAAGTTTTCACAAAACTATGTTGAGGACAAGCATTTCATAAATTTTTTTTACCCTGGGAGATAAGAAAGAAGGGTCTTCTTTTTAACTCAGCTTGAAGCGATTTAAATATCTGCCATGAATGCCTAGCAATATAAATGAGTTGATGGGAGCTACAAAGTGCATTAACACACATTTAACAAAGAAATTTAATGATATTTGGGATTGCACAGCAATGCAGTAGACAAAATATATATGCAGTAACAATATGAGCTTACTTTCAGGCAGTCAGGAATTATAATTTAGCTGTAAGAAGATAAGAAGATAAACAGATTAAAGTAGACAGAAAATGAACGAATTAAGTAAGTAGCGGAGAATGGAATTAGAATTAGGGATTCTGATGGGGATAAGAAATGCAAACTTAAATCTTGCGTACGTCTTATCATAAGGCATGTTGCCGATTTTAGGGAATACACTGAGGAAAACTCAAAGTGTTAAATTCAATATCAACTGAGTGCTCATAATATGCAACACCAAAACGAAACAAAATTGGTGTTAGATCAAACTGAATCTAATAGTATGTTTTCAATGTACTGCGGTGTTTAAATAATATATTTTCTTGTTTTTGTGCTTAAATTATATTTAATCAAATCACTCACCAATGTCTTTCAAACACTTTCCAATTGTTGTAGAAACTGTTATGGGTTTTAACATAGGTGTATGAACAACGATGAACAACGTGGTGTTGCCATGTCCTATATTAAAAACCTGATGGTCAGAAAATGGAAACAAATCCGACCCCCTCTATTGGAAAATATAGATCTACCTTTGGGGGACCGGTGGGAGAAAATGCGTGTAGGTACTGGAGCGGTTACCCTGGGTAAATAAGACGCATTATTATCATTATCACCAATACTATTATTACTATTTATTTCATGGGATGAGCATCCCTCTTAGACCATCTGACCATGGCATGACGTTGATTGTAATACAGAGATATAATTCAATGAGACAATCGTCACAGAACACTTAAACACCGGTTGGTGACGAAAACACGATTGCTAATCTAATCGCTTAACCAACTTCACCCCGCCCCCATCTGTCTGTCAATTTGACACTCCCCACCATCACGTGTGCTCTCCTTCCTTCATACACTCCTAGTAAACCCATGCCATCATACCTCCCAAACACTTCATACAAAAGTTGAGTTCATCTTTATCTATCACCGGTTGGTTTAAGGTGTTGTACCACGCAGGCCGCCACAGTGGCGTGCGAAATAAAAAGGCGAACCAAAAAGCGCCACGATTACGTCATGCGCTGATGTACTAAGTTCTATTTCTTCCCTCTCCGCACAGTGCGATTGTGTATGGGAGTCACATACGACAAACACGCACACAACATACACTGCGTCGAACGTTGATTTTTTGTCTGTGGGACTCTAGAGTCGCTTTTAGCGTCGCTTCGTCCGGTGATTGCAGCCGTTGCTTGCATTTCTTCGTCAATTTCATCGCATCTCCGTGGCGATTCAATCTCATAAAGCGAGTAAAATCGGATGTGGGTTTTTATTTGCCATGGTCTAATAACTTTTATGTCATCCTAAAACGAATCACAGATTGTGCTTGCAAAACCAATCATTGCGAACGGTTAAAATAACTTTTGATCACATTTTGATGCTATATTGGATTTATCATATTCTATATTTGCAAACGACCGGATTAAAAATGATCACCCACTTCGCCTCACTGACTTTATCATAAACGTTTTTAATCTTAGCACAGATCTAGTGAGACTCTGCTGATGAATTACTGGATAATATTTTAGGATAGACATTCATCTGCTCTTGTGTCAGAAAAACAGAAGGAACTTTCATCTCCATCGGTGAAAAAATTTAAACATAATATTCATATCTCCTCACTTAAGACGTCCGCACATTGAAAACCGTTTACGGGAGGAACTAACTGCAATAGTCATAGCACAGTGATATCATTCCAAAGTAATTATTACTCCGATCGAGCCGCGATTCTAATCAGTCTCTGTGTATGTTTCAGAGGCAGTTAGATGATAATAAATTGTCTGTCTGAACTAATCACTACTGCGGGATTCATACGAAATGGATAGGGAGCGCTCGTGGAGTCCCCGCCGATGGTTGCCGGTGTTAT
Organism: Temnopleurus reevesii; assembly: GCA_036244855.1. Classification (NCBI taxonomy): domain Eukaryota; kingdom Metazoa; phylum Echinodermata; class Echinoidea; order Temnopleuroida; family Temnopleuridae; genus Temnopleurus; species Temnopleurus reevesii. The sequence continues at coordinate 37,994 of BQKZ01002112.1, forward strand.
GTCTTCTAATTGCCGTCGGAATGCTCGAATTGTCCGAAGGAGCTGGAACATTTCAAATCGGTAAGTAATTGCAACCAATCTGTCTCAGATTTACCATAATACTTTTGGATAGGAAGTGAAAGACAAAGAGGAAAAAACTGATTGTGAATGTATAGATGGTGTAAATTATTAGCCAAAATATATTAATTCTATCATTAATTCATGTTTTTAAATATACAATATGAGATTCGAGAGTACAATCAGATATGCAAACTTTTGTACCACATACATTGGAATTATCGCTGAAAACGGGAAAAGTTTTGAATATCTGAAACTTATACATTCAAGTTAAAATGATGACAGAAGTCATATGTGTATTTATAACCTACGACGTGGACATGATTCTCAGTTTCGTTCAGGGTGAATGAGATTTGTAGAAATTATTTCTTATTGGGACACGGACAGTGTCTACATTTACAGATTGTTGATTGATTGAGTATCTATGAATTAATGACTTTGATTATTCTATGCAGTTGCATGGTTTCTAAAACGGGGAGAAAGCGATGTGCGTTGCTCGTTAATAGATCACAATATAGTAAATATTCTCATCTTA
>BQKZ01002112.1:46480-68321 GCA_036244855.1 Temnopleurus reevesii
GGGGGCGGTGTTCCCCTTTAAAAATTGTGAAAAATTGTGAAAAATATATATATGCAACCCCTTTTTTGCTTGCTTTTCAGCATACCAACAAGAAGTGGAGACCTTTAACTTTTTCAAAAATGTATTTATTATTTTTTAGCTTGTCAAAAGTTTTTTTTTTTGTTAACACATTCCGCCCTCTTCAAAACAATCATGGCTATGCGTCTGATGAGAGGTCATATGCAATTTGGAACATCACCTCTTTGTGAAGTTCTAACTATAAGAACCGAAATGCATAATCAGAGGTGTGTTTCATTAAGCTGTTTGTAGAGGTACGTACGAATCTACGCACAACTGGTGATCCGTTTCGGCGCTCCGCGATAAGTTAGCACCTAACTAATGGTTACCAGGCGTGCGTAACTGTACGATCATCTTTACGAAATATAACACAGAAATTTAAACAGCCATGCAAATGCATGATCTAATAAGTTATTTAATCATTCTGGCGCTTAAACTGGGCCAGTATATTTCTGCTACTCTAACTGCAAGTAGGTTGATACATCTTACTCGATTTAATTACCTCCTTAATTCATTAGACTCGATTATTCAATTTGCCAAGAAAACAATTTAGCCACATCGACTACTAATTGACTCGCATGATATGCAGATGATGCGGTATCAATTTACTAATTCACGCAAAGGCCCAAAGTGTGCACGATTTGTAATGTAGTGCTTATTCTGATAATATATTTATTCCTTAATTTTGTAATCTATCTATATTATCTATTTTTGATTAACATTTCGCTTTTTGATATGTTGCTTTTATTGAGATATGAATCCTTTTATTTAACTTCTTTGTTCGGAATAAATCTGAAAATTTGCAAACTTCTTTTTCTCGAAATAAAACTGAGAGGGTGTACATAGAAGTAGATATTTGTCCTTAACTAATTGAAACGCCAAGTGCGCTGATGGCACCCGGGCTAAAGCCAGGGTAATAATGCTGCAGTAGTAAAGCGCTTAGGGAATTCTCATGAATTGATAAGCGCTATATAAAAACCATTCGTTATAACTATTATTATTATTATTATTATTATTATTGTTTTTATTTTTTATTATTATTATTATCTAATGAACAATAATGTATACAAAACAAATTCGATAATTTCTACTAACTATATTATATAGTAAGACAGATATGCTTATGATATAAGAAACGAGCAAAATACGTTCACCCATTTTGCTTTCGAAGTCTCCTATATGAACATGAATTATCAATTTGAATGTCGGTTTTAAACCCCAATGAAATCTGTTATGACTCCATAACTATCATTATCTCGTAAGTTTATTGAGCAATAACCAATATCATTAACCTACAAAAATGTACTGATATAAACCGATCGTAAGAAATAACCCCTTTGATATTCGTCCGTCAGCTACCACTGCCCTCTAAATTATCTTCCTCTAATAGTTACTCTGATAGGTAGCTGACATCGTAAGAAGGTTATGGTCACAGCGAATAAAGATACCATATTTTTTTAAAAATACATTACCGACAAGACATCAATGTTAAAGGGTACGATGTAGGTGACCTGATAAATAACAGCGTGTATACAGAGCATTTGGAAGCCGCAGCGGTGAATTTTCAGGTACTTGTCATCCTTGGTGACGAGTGTGACTAAACAATGACAAATATTTACTGCAATTGTTGTAACTATTTCTTTTTAACTTTCCATTTATTTCACTCCCGACCTAATAGGATTTGGCCTGCTAAAACATATATAGAAGAAATAACAAATATACTTATTGTCAGAGCATTATTGGATAATTATTTCATAAATTATGCTCATTATTCTTATCTTTAATCTATTTGGCGATAACAAGAGAGAAAGAAACATGATGGACATAAGATAAATACAAAAATGGAAAAGCAAAAATATTCATAAGAGATTGAGAGAGAAAGTTAAATGATCTGAGAGAAGTTGAGGTGGTTGCCCGGGTGTGTGACTGTACAATCGCAATACCACAGGGAAAGCGAATACAAGAAAGTGAAATTGAAAATCGATATTTTGAGAAAAGGGAGAGACCCACTTAACAAGCTGACCTTGCAAAATGTTGGTTATTTGAAACTAATGCAATTCGGAGATAATATATTTTTATCTAAAGAAATTGAATTGAAGAAACAAACAGAGACGATAAGCATCTTCACAGATTTAGAGGAATAAAAGACACTTGTAAATATAATCATGAAGCTACAATAATGAGAAAAACAAAGACTTGGAGAACTAGGACGCAAAAACAACAGGACAAGGAACTCCCAGAACCCCAAAGATAAAATCAAATTTCTATATAAGATTTAAAAAAAAAGTCTCATGGTCTCATGTTCAGATGTTTAACGCATTTCCTGTCAATGTTATCTAACATTTTCAACGATCTTTTGGTTGTAACACATTTCCGGAAATGACAAAAAAGTTTCGAGACCAAATGTTGTACGTTTCCGGTAGTAACACGAACAGACTCTCGAAAAATGTTTCTGAACTTTACTAGAACCTCCCATTGAAGCCGACTCATATCATACCTTTGCGTTTTTAGCCTGCGTCTGAGCGTTTTTTGAAAAAAAAACTTTGAAAAAAAAAATGAACGCTCCCTTGACACACAAACACGTAGGTCATACGGTGGACCGACGTTAGGCGTACGCTGCTTGAGCGCAAGCCGAATGTCAGTCCACCGTATACTGTGTGTCCACCAGGGAGCGTTTTTAATGTTAAATTTTAAATTTTAAATTTCGTGCAACAATTCTTCAGAAACGAAAGATTATGGCATTGTTTTCGATCATGTACTGAAGTTATTGATAATCAGAACACAAAAAAATATCTTCTAAGAGATCGCTAATGGTACAATGTCTTCATGCTATCGGGCTCCAATTTTAGCATTTGTTTTGAGCTCCTACTTATGTTAAATATAATATTTTTAAACTCATTCCCAGAGTGTGTATTCATGTGCATTCAGCTCATGCCACTTGGAACATGTATTGTACTTTAATCAAAGTGATTACATTCAACTGAAATGGCTTAATTGAAGTGCTGTGAATAACGGAAGGGAAAGCAATATTCATATAGGCTACAGGGAAAAGGGACTAGGTATAATTAATTTTTTATATTTTAAGGCCCACTCACACCTTTACATTTCTTGCCCAGAGTTTTTGAAAATAAAAAACGATCACTGGACGCACAAAAACGTTGGTCATACGGTGAACTAACGTTTGGTATACGCTCCTCGGTCGCAAACCGAACGTCATCCAGACGACATCTCTGTGCTCGGTGAGCGTTTTTCTTATTAATTATCAAAAGGACTGGCCCGATGCAGGCTGATAATGCAAAGGTGTTACTCGGCTTTATTTTACAAAACATCTTGTAGGCCTATCATCAGGCTCATGACGAAGGTTTGGTATAAAATGTTGCGCAGTGAGGTGCAATTGCACCTCACTGCGCAACAGTGCCAAGATTGGACTGAGGTGCAATCTTGGCACGTATAGTCAGAATTGACTAGTGTGCCGTTAAACCTTAAATAATAAGAAGAAGCAATATTGTAACCGAAGTGTGATCCCGTTTTTGGAAGGTGCAATATCGTACCATTTATTCTAACAGTATATGTATATGGTTAATAATCATACAAATGCTTTTGCTAGTCTTTTATAGCACATGTGAAGTAAAATGAATGATCATGATGATAGACATTACTTTGGGAATATCTTTTTACTAAAATAGCTTTTAATACCCATTTCCTTTTTAATGTTGTTTGTCTTTATTTTTCTTTAAGTACGCCTACGGTGAGTGATTGCTAATAATTATGTCCACAGAGTAAAGCATTGTAATGAGACTTTATTTGATTTTTGCTTTCGGTATAATATGATAATTTAAATTTTTGCCATAATAGCTGCATCCATCTGAATGAATATTGGTTTGTATTGGATACACGCATCATTACCAACTATAGCGCCTCCAATATCACCATTCATTTCAAATGAATTTAAAGGGGAACTAGCCCTTGGGATTGTCACGCTCTCATAGGATGAAGAAAAATTGGATGATTAAACTGTGACAATATGAGCAAAATCGGACGCCTCGTTCAAAAGTTATGATTTCTTTTTTTAATTTTCAATGATATAGCGATCCCCACTTCTGATGAAGATCCATGCGATTGGGAAATTTGGCAGAATCTGTGACGTACTTGTGAACAACTCCTCATTCACATTGTGTGCAAAGAATTTCTGAAAATGGAATTATGACAGATTTAAAGCACCAGCACACCAAAAACGGCACGGCATAACGGCACGACATTTACGCACTATCTTGGTTGTTATTGGCCAACGCGCTCCTCCGCGCACAAAATGTTTAACAATTGGCCAATCACAGGGGAGACATCGCGTAAAAACCGTGCCGTGATGCCGTGCCGTGTTTGGTGTGCTGGGGCCTTCAGAGTAAGGGTTCAACAAGATTCTGTCCAAGATATATGCAGAATAGGCTATGCTCAAGCAAAAACCTACATGTTGACTTTTCGGAAAATAAGAAGAAAATGTAAAATTTGGTATACAAATTGAATGGGGAGTTGTCCGACATAGCGTCACAGATTTCGTCAACGTTACCGAGCGCAAGGCTCCCCATTTAGCGGCAAGAATCGCATTATCATAGAGATCATAAGTCAAAAAGTCATAACTTTTCAACTGGTTTATTTGATTGTGATCACATTTTCACAGTTTGTTTCATCTGTTTTTTTATTCATTCAACGATGACACAATATTTCCAGGGTCTGGGTTCCCCTTTAACAATTCTTATATCAGCTGTATATAAAAGTACAATGCGTGTTCCGAGAGACATGAATTGAATCGAGCATAAATTCACATGCTATGAATTACGTGAGAAGTATATATTATTTGAATGCATTGTTATATTCAATTTATTATCACAATTATCGTTTCGTGTCAGCTATTACCGTGCGAAAGTCGGAGAGAAGTTGTCTGCTGAATTTCACTTTATTTGTGCTCAAATGCAAAACGAAAGGTAATTTTCGATTGAATGATTTCTTTGAGTTGATATATTAGCTAAAAATTAAGCATAATTGTTGTGTGCCCTCATTCTTCCTTCCTTCCTTCCATGTAAAAAATAAAAATTTAGATCTGGGTCAAAGAATTCCACACTTTATGAAATCTTAGGAAAGATATATGTACGTTTAATGCTAATCTTAAAAGATCTAGACTGGGGCATTCATCACAATTCCAAAAATGCGAACAAATTAAACGCTCTTCAGCTTCACAACCGGTGATAGAAAAATATTGTATGATCATGTGTCACTTTAAAATATATCTTACTGCTTGATAAGATAATTCAATATTGGCACCAGGCTCTGTTAAAGTGATTTAAGGGGCACACGTCCCAGGATTGTGAGGAATTGTTCTTACCGATCATCAGAAAATGTCTTTTTAGTAATAATTGGAAGTGACGGGGATGGGTATAACATTCCCATGTTTCGTAATTGATAACATGTAAGTACCGCATTTACAGCTTACATCTGGTTGGCATATACATGCAAATAATTTCAGTTTAGAAAATAACTGGCTAGAAGTGATTAGCCAACACAGAAAGCTACATTTTGGACTAGTGTAATATCATCAAAAGTCCCGAAACATCCCAATACTATTCTGCACTTGTATTCACTCATTACTCTGCTATTGTACATTTTATTGTAAAATAATTTATCACGTGTTGTTCATTTTTGGTTTTGAACATACTATTCAGTTATTGTGCGACTCTGTGAGCATTCATTTTCCGGTTATTACCAGTACCAGATATTACCAGCGAGTGTAATTACTTGAATAGTTTGGAAAAAATGATTTCCATGGAAGCAAACTAATATCGTGTGTGTAATAATTATGCTGTGTTAAATGTACTACCTGGGGCCTGTAAAATAACAGATGCACTTACAATAAACATACGATGAATACTAATCGCAAGTTTATGGCAAAATGTGGAACAAAGAGATTTGATTAATTGCAAAATCAATCGTATCACTTTATGTTACAGGCTTTTGGTATTGGAAATAACCGCAAAATGAATGCTCACAGAGTTTCACAAAACTTGAAAAGCATGCTCTAATTTATGCATTTATAAACTACACGTACCAAATAGTTGAGAAAACACAAAAACATAAACAGAAAACGATAAAGACAATTGGGACTCAGATTTGAAATTGAAATTTACAACCGATTAGCTATTCAGAGAAATATAATCATGATCATATTCGCTGAAATAGAGAGTAGAGAGAGAGAGAGAGACACAGAGAGAGATAAGAGTGGGAGTGAGAGAGATAGTTTTGGGGAAGGGGGGGGGGAGGGGTAAAGAGGTATATAGATAGATAGAGAATAGAGAGAGAGAGAGAGAGAGATAGAGATAGATAGATAGATAGATAGATAGATAGATAGAGAGAGAGAGAGAGAGAGAGAGAGAGGGAGAGAGAGAAAGAGAGTAACTCTCATAGTATGAATAAACTCATACAACACATTAAATATCGCATGCCATATTTCGGACATTTCATCCATTTCTGTGTCCCATAACTGGCTATATTTAGCCGACTCCCATCATCCTTCAAAACCTAGGTTCCTAATTTGTTCCCATCCTTTTCAAAGCATCTGCCCTTTTCCTCATCCTGTCATTCACCTGTACGACGCTCTTAATATTGTGACAATTCCAATTCCCAGTGTCCTGAGAATCATCAAAACGTCCAGTTATTCGCCCGTTACCATGGCAACGGAATATCCAAGACCGGTAATTTGTTTCGTGCCCGGTGGCTTTGGACGGCGGCGTGTCCCGCCGAATGAAACGTGCCGATCCTTCGCGATGAAGTGTGACAAAATGTGCTCATGAAAAGCCCTGGAGAATAGGACGGGCATGCCGAATGAGCTACATCTGTAAAGCCTGCGTTACACCTTTGCGTTTTTAACCTGCGTTGGCCCAGCGGTTTGGGTAGTTAAAACGCTCGGTTGACGCAGATTATGCGGTGGACTGACGCTCGTCGTACGCTTGTTGAGCGCAAGCCGAACGTCAGTCCACCGTCTGATCTGCGTATGCTGTGTGTCAAGGGAGCATTTTTAATTTACAAAAACGCTAGGTCGACACAGGCTAAAACGCAAAGGTGTGACGCAGGCTTAACGTGTGACGTGGATATGTTATCCATGGTGTCACATTACCTCGACGCATGTGCAAGATGATACATTTGTAGCGAATCAATGTTAAATGTTCTAATCGGCAGTATCCCATCTCAATTGGAGTCTGAAGGCTGACTCACACCTTTGCGTCTATAGCTAACGTCTGTCAAACGTTCATGACGCTCCGTGAACGCCGAAATACTGACAAAATACGCTTAGCTTACGCTAGAGCGTGCGTACGTCTTACCCTAGATGAATTCGTTCGATGTCGGCCAAGCGTCTTTGCTCCATTTTTTTCAGAGCTCACATAGCGTCATGATCGCTAGGCAGACGTTTGGCACTGATAAACGCAAATATGGGGTTCAGGCTGGAGGACAAAGAGTTCTTAAAGGGCTCTATTATTATATGTTACATATTTGGGTACTCTGAAGGATCCCCAATGATTTTCAATTGCTTGTACCTGAAACAATTACCCCGAAACCCTTTCCTATTCTACGTAGAATCATTCATTAGGTTCTTCATTATGTTAAGTACCGTGGATAAGCAGGATCCAATGTGCACACAAAAGATGAATTGCATGATAAAATGGGAATAAAATTCGCCCCAACCACATTTGTCACGGGGTCTAGAAAATATTATTCCGTCGAAAGAGTTTCTTTAGATCAACCATTAGCGNCGACTGTTGGCGCCTCGGGGGCTGAGCTGGGCTAGCAAACAGATTATCAAAAGTTCCGATACAGCCCAATTCTACCCTGATTGTACATTTTCTTGCAATAGTTTTTTATTTATGGTTTTGAACACCCTTTTCAAGTTTTGTGTGTTTCTGTGAACTTTATCAAAATTACTACAACCAGATATTACGCTTTTAGCCCCAGTCAGATAGGGCCCCGGAAGCAACACGATTCAACACGACTCTTTGTTCGCAGGCAGTTCACTGTGAATTCACAAACAGTCGTATTGAATCGTATTGCTTCCGGGCCTCTATGTGACCCGGGCCTAAGGTTGCCTCGGAGTATAATTTCTTGAATAAGATGAATTTTTTTTTTTGGAAAGAAATTAATATAGTGTGTATGGTATGATGTGTTACGCGTAATATCTGGGGCCGGTAACATTAATTATGCAATTAAACTTACGATAAATATCAATCGTAAGTCTAAATGTGTAGCAAATATAGATACGATTAATTGCAAAATAGATCATATCATTTTATGTTACAGGCTCTTGGTATTGGAAATAACCGCAAAATGAATGCTCAAAGAATTTCACAAAACGTGAAAAGCATGCTCTAATTTATGCATTTATAAACTACACGTACCAAATAGTAAAAAAACACAAAAACAGAAACAGAAAACGATAAAGACAATTCGGACTCAGATTTGAAATTGAAATTTACGATCGATTAGCTATTCAGAGAAATATAATCATAATCATATTCGCTGAAATATCTAGAGAGTAGAGAGAAAGAGACGGAGAGAGAGAGACATTCAGAGAGAGGTAGAGAAGAGTGGGAGAGAGAGGGGGAGAGAGAGGGAAGGGGGTAGAGAGGCATATAGATAGACAGAGGATAGAGATAGATAGAGAAAGAGAGAGAGAGAGAGAGAGAGAGAGAGAGAGAGAGAGAGAGAGAGAGATAAAGAGAGGAACTCTCATAGTATGAATAAACTCATACAACACATTAAATATCGCATGCCATATTTCGGACATTTCATCCATTTCTGTGTCCCATAACTGGCTATATTTAGCCGACTCCCATCATCCTTCAAAACCTAGGTTCCTAATTTGTTCCCATCCTTTTCAAAGCATCTGCCCTTTTCCTCATCCTGTCATTCACCTGTACGACGCTCTTAATATTGTGACAATTCCAATTCCCAGTGTCCTGAGAATCATCAAAACGTCCAGTTATTCGCCCGTTACCATGGCAACGGAATATCCAAGACCGGTAATTTGTTTCGTGCCCGGTGGCTTTGGACGGCGGCGTGTCCCGCCGAATGAAACGTGCCGATCCTTCGCGATGAAGTGTGACAAAATGTGCTCATGGAACGCCCTGGAGAATAGGACGGGCATGCCGAATGAGCTACATCTGTAAAGCCTGCGTTACACCTTTGCGTTTTTAGCCTGCGTCGGCCCAGCGTTTTGGGGAGTTAAAAACGCTCCCTTGACGCACAAAGACGCACAAAGACACTCGTCGTACGCTCGTTGAGCGCAAGCCGAACGTCAGTCCACCGTCTAATCTGCGTATGCTGTCTGTCAAGGGAGCGTTTTTAATTTCCAAAACGCTAGGCTGATGCAGGCTGAAAACGCAAAGGTGTGACGCAGGCTTAACGTGTGACGTGGATATGTTATCCATGGCGTCACATTACCTCGACGCATGTGCAAGATGATACATTTGTAGCGAATCAATGTTAAATGTTCTAATCGGCCGTATCCCATCTCAATTGGAGTCTGAAGGCTGACTCACATCTTTGCGTTTATAGCTAATGTCTGTACAGCGTTTATGGTGCTCTGTGAACGCAGAAATACGGTCGAAGGTCGATTGGCTGACGCTAAAGCTTGTGTAGGTTGAGCTCGAGACGAACACCTTCAACGTCGGTCAAGCGTCTTTGCTCCATATTTTTCTGCGCTCGCATATAGCATCATGAACGCTGGGTATAAATGTTTGCTTTGAATGCAAAGGTGTGGGTCAGCATTTTGGAAAAAAAGTTTTTAAAGGCTCTATTATTTGCTACATATTTGGGTACTCTAAAGGATTCCCTAATCATTTTTAATTGCTCGTATCTGAAACATGTGCACTGAAACCCTGTTCTATCCCTCGTTGGAATATACATTACGTTTTTTTCATCATGTTAAGAACCTTGGAGTAAACATTTTCATGGTTCCAAATAATAGATAGGAAGGTTCAAATTTGCATACAAAAGATGAATTGCATGATAAAATGGGAATAAAATTCACCCCAACCACATTTGGCACGGGGTCTAGATATATTATTCCGTCGAAAGAGTTTCTTTAGATCAACCATTAGCAGCAACTGAATAAATAAATTCGTTACAGGCATAGAATGTTCAGAATCGAATGATAAACGCCTTCGTACTTAAACAGCCTTTTTGCAACATTTTGTGAGTTTTCATTGCATGCCGTTATAAATTTCAAACAATTCCAAAAATCAAAAAAGAGGTAAAACCTGTGTCATATAAAGGAAATGCCCCACCAAAACAACAACAACAAAAAAGACAACAATAAGATTAAACAAAGCAATCGCGCAAAAGAGGGCACAAAGTTTTCAACTTGCTCTTAATTTACCAACAAACGTCATTAAAATAATTATAAAGGTCAACTGGACATTAGCTTTAATGATGCGTTTCTCAGAAAGTGACGAAACGCAATTCTACGTGATATGAATTTTGCTTTGCAATCGTCGTTAATAACCGGTATCTGCTTTATTGAATGGTGCGAATATTAATGATACAAACGTTCCAATAAAATCAACACTACTAGCATTAGCTCTTTGAATGTCGAAAAATCAATTGAATACAAACATTTCAATGCAGATAATACTCGAAGCAAAATCGAAGCATAATTCTTTTCGGTAGCATAATGATGGGTTTTAATGACACAATGATTAACAATATTCAATATGCCGCGCTGTGTAATAGGCGAGAATCAAGTGATAAAGTCAGGCATAATGAGTAACATGCCAGTATTGTGTGAGTAATTCCTCCCAAATAGAGCGAATCAATTTGCATTTGATAGGATTCTAACCTTGATAAAATACAAACTGCGTCAATGTAAATTGTCCAACTCGTCAGATCATCGCCGAGAATTTATAGACGCGAGGCTATGGGCGGTCCCATGTATTAGGATCTGTGTTGGCTTATTGGAGATTGCTACTCTACTGGGGCAGTATGAGTCATGTACATTATGGTCAAAACATCGAAGGTGTCCTTATATCATGATTCTTGCACGATTCTTCAAACATACTGAGTGTACATCGGGACGTCTAAAAAGTAAATATGTAATTTTAACTACACATACTTGTTTTAAGTGATATTCATGATGAATTCTAACATAACAGTCCTTATGTTGTCATTAACTCCTCTTTTACGCAGGCTATCAGTTCTATTTTTGTGAATCACTAAGTTGGCGCGGTTTTTTGACAGTTCCAGATGTTTAACAATTTTGAATATGCAGTAATGTTAGGTACTGGCATCATTTTCCAGTATGTACTGCATTCGGAATATTTGCATCATCAATGAGTCACGTGCTTGAGGTAGCATCTCCTGCCAAAGATTTATCCATGTTAGATATGAAATCACTCTTGATTGGTTCATTTTTAATTCAAATATTCTAAAACATCTTCCTTCTTTTACTTTTCTTCCCCTTTCATCCCCTTCTCCCTATATCTATTGTTGTATTTTGGCTTTCCTTCTTTTTCTCTCTCTTTGATTTTTTTTCTCTTCCATTATCCCAACTGTGTCCCTCTCTCTCTTCTGTTATATGTACCTTGTATTGTTGAGTCAGTCAGACGATTTAAATTAATTCCTCAAAATAAAGTCGAACGCCAATTCAGTGGTGGTTTGTGGTGCCATTGAAATCGGGACCGCTTTGATTGTTCGCTCAGTTCAATGACATACGGATCCATGAAATACTAAATTTTAAGTTTAAGGAAATTTATTATATTCGATGTCTCGCTCTATCTTGCTTTTTGTTTGTCGCTTGTAATACAAAATTGTTAGAATTTTCATTCTCGACAAAGGCCTATTCATCGCCAAAATATCGAACTAATCTTTTCGTTATACGATTTTGTTATTTTGTCTAGTATACCTTTGTCTAATATCGATTAATATAGCCGCCGCAGAATTGTATTATTCTATTTAGATGGATATATAGATCGATCGATAGATAATTGTATCATAGAAAGGTAAATAACATAGTATAGATGTGAAGATAAAAAAAAGATAATGAATTGATTGATAAAGAGGGAGAGAGAGGGGAGAGGAGTATTTGATTTCATCAATACAGTATAACACTCTTAAAATGAATTTTATACACATTTCTACAGATAAAACACATTATCCGAGAATCATCTAACATAAATTGATTTTGAATTATACTTGAGTGTCAAATCGTTATTATGAGAGTCAGAAAAAAAAACAGTGGAAATTCATAGTTTATGGAAACGAAGAGGCGACTGGGAAACCATGCTTCTAACATTTGGGCTACCCTCATTAAATCATATCTATAAATAACACATTTCAATATACAATATAGAAAAAAAGGTATGGATAAAGGATGAAGAACAGAGACGAACTATCACTAGAGGAAAAAAAACACCCAGATATATTCGATATAAATGTATGAGCTTGAGAGAGGAGAGAGGATGTGGTGCATCATGCTAAGGAAACATCGTCTATCTCCAATTGCGAGGAAAATGATACATAACGACGGGCGAGGGAGATATTGAAATTCCTTTAATGATGCCATTTCGTCCATGATTGCTTGTCAAAATACATTATTTACAGCTACTACCTTCTCCCACTTCCCATTTCAATTCATTTCAGAGTCCCATTTCATATTGTCGATCTATAGCATTGTCTCTTGTTCATGTGAAAGGTGTATTGGATTATCTGTGTGTGTTTTTTGGTACTGAAGTAAAGTGGTGTTATTTAAACACCTTGGAGGTTGTAATATTTGTAGATTATGAAAGGTTGCTAGAATAATAACATCATTGCTTAAAAAATATGATGCTACCTATAACACGATACAACCTATTTTTGTACAACCAAGTCGAACACCTATTCAATGAACCTTTGTTATGTTATTCATGTCGGGACCGGCTTGAAATTGTGGCGTCTTCATCGTTCTATACATTATGTACGGATGTATTGTCCCATGGCACAGTTAATTGTTATAAAGTGTTTTTAATTCTGCTCTGTGTTATCTATGTCTTTGTATTTCGTAGTTCTAAAAAGCCTCCACCAGATATTAGGGACCTTTAGCATAGAAGACGGTAGGGCTGATCACAACGTTAGCTCTAAGGTCCGTTCCAGAAGGGTGCACCAACACAACGCTACTTCTTGTATGAACCTTCGAGCTAACGTTGTGATTGGCACTCCCGTCTTGTTAGCAGTTCTCAACCTTAGCGGCCCGCTATAGATTATCCCGCGCTTGAGAAATAACGTTGTGATTGGCCATACCGTCGTCATGCTAAAGGTCCGTACTGTTTTCCGTGTGATCTGCGGACCAACACAGTAGTTGGTCTAATTTTCACCTCGTATTTCGTAATTATTGGAGATGTGGGGCGGGTTGGGGAAGGGGGGGGGGCGGATTTGTGTTTTGTGTTCCAATGTTCACATGCCCCTCGTAACACGAAACATGGTTAAACATCATTCATTGTGCTTTAAAAAATATTATTAAAAATACTGATCATATTTTAGATTAAAATCATGTATTTTACCCTAGTGTTTATCTAGCACTATTTAGTGCTGCAAGTGAAGAAGCTGATTTAAATTGACACTAGACTGTGACACTGTAACCTACTACATGTCCGATACAAATGAAATGAATTAAGTATACCTTATCGGTCAAAGAATGATAACGTTTAAGACTAGATATAAGAAGCTGCAGCAACTTAATTCATTCGATAATCAGTCACTTGTTATGCAAATCTATTAATTTACGCTACTGCAGTCGATTAAGTTCTTGATAACAATTAATTTGATTTAATGTGTCATTGCCCTTTTCGTTTGCTTATCGGAAACCAATTTATCTTTGTCTTATTATGCTCAATGAGCCTGTGGCACCAGTGGAAATCGAAAGTACAGATCGCAGCATTATGCAATGCAGAATATCTAATGATGTTGTTTGTATAGCTAATACATACCAGTGTCTATAAAGCGATATAGGATTGAAACAATCAGCATAATTGCATTCTACGTTTTCTGAAGGACAGATTATACACTGAGAAGCATGGTGTTAAAATAACGCCGACTGAAAGCTGACTCACACCGATGCGTTTATAACTAACGTATTGACGGGCTTTCGCATCCACAACGCGGACGTTATCGAGGCCGTTAGAACAATAGAAGAACGGTCATGGCTGGCTAATTCTTTTCAGTTAACGCTCCATGAACGCAGAAATACGAAGAAGCGGCGTATCTATGGCTAACGCGTAAATTAGACGAAAGTCCTCAACGTCACTTGCGCTTCTTCGCTCAATACAGCTGACTGCCATGAAGACCGCACACCAATAATTAAGTTAGGTGACCGTTTCCAGCTATTCCAGCTATGTTTTTCATATGAGCTTTAAAAGGGACTACAGCATTGGGGTTCGGAAGAGACCCATGAGATAGCAGGAATTGGTCCAAATGGGATTTTAGGGCCATTTTTAGTATTGTGCAAAACTCCATAACCCAACATGGTCCAAGCAAATTTATAGGTAGTTTAATTATCAAACCCTTTTGTGAAAGAATGAGCTAAAAGACCACCCTTCCTATTTCATGAAGATGAAGGAAATAAGATGAACTACTATCAATTCAAGTCTGAATAATATTGTTCCTAGCACTTATTTTTATGATGAATTTTTACTTTTAACTTTTTTTACACATGAATTAAATGAATTAAATATTTTTGAGAAGCAAAAAAGCCCGAACAAACAAAAAACCTTCACACTCCCACCGGCGAGCTGACAAGCAAAATCCTCTGAAAATTTACAATTTTCTTTTTTTTTCATTTTTTTAAATAGAAAATTGAGTCCAATATTTAATAAACGTCCCATATTATTGGTAAAGTCAATGATTTATAGTTTGAGCACGTGATAGTTATTAACCTATATTCTTGTGAGCATCCCCATTTTTTAATTCAAGCGAATTAAGCGCGGGGTAATGAACACGATTGGTCTAATTGCATAATTACTACCAATACAAACTGACTAATCTAATCAGTAAACAAAGCTAGTCGATGAGACAATATTGGTGTCTGTGGATGAAATGCTGGGCCGGGTTTCCCTGAACTTTCACGTGAGATTTACATATACAGATATAGGTATAACTATTACAGACAGAGTGAGTGTTAACTATTGTTCTTAGATAAATATTTTTTGCAGGGAAAATTTTATTTTGATCATTCTCATTATTCTTTTGCTGCTTTTTTACCCTGTTATTTTCCTCCTCCTCTCGTGGTTGTTGTTGTTATTATTATTATTATTATTATTATTATTATTCCTACTTTCCTTTTATTATCATCACCATCTTTATCATTTGCATTATTATCAATATCATTATCATCATCATCATCATCATTATCGTCACCATCATCATCATCTTACCATTACCATCATCGACCGATTTGAAGTATAGCATTCGGCTTGCGCTCAAGACGAGCGCCAGTCTACCGTATGACCTGCGTCTTTGTGGGTCAAGGGAACGCTTTTAATTAAAAAAAAACAAAAACGCCGGGACGACGCAGGCTAAAAACGCAAAGATGTGAGTCGACCTTTACTGAATGAACGACACAAAGTGAAATTGGTTTGAAATTATTTAAGTTAATGGGTGCTATTAGACAACGCAACTGAGCAAGATTCCGCACATAATATGAATTAATGAATTTAAGACAAGTGTGTGTGTCGGTAGCAGACAGTTTTGTCGGCATCTGCAAGTAATAAGGACATACTTATAAAAGAGGGTGAACAAAAGGTGCAAACCTTCGCAAAAGAATTTATAACGAAATCCTATGCGTGATTTGAGCCCTATACATATTAAAGAGTAAAGGATGCAATATTACACCTTTTTGATGAGAAATTTAACCACATTTATTCTGATCTTGCCTTCTGCGGAGTGCGCAGATGATTCGAACCCGCGCCTTTGAGGACGTGGGATCGCTTGATTCTATATCGCATATATTGGTTCTATATCGCATATCCGATCGTGCGACCCGCTCACACGCGTAAAAGATTCATACAGTAGAATATATCAAAACCTAACATATTTGCGACTTGAGACCGCAAACATTTATAACATTGCAAATTCTTCCAGTAGTTTGTATCCTTCATTGCACCTTGATACAAAGACGCAGGTTATACGGTGGACTAACGCTCGGCGTACGCTCCTTGAGCGCAAGCCGAATGTCATTTCACCGTCTGATCCGCGTATGTTGTGCGTCCAGCAGTCCAGGGAGTAATTAGGTTAAAACGCAAAGATGTTTATAGTCGGCCTTTATACCTTTTTCAGTGTTTGCTGCAGATTGTACCTTTGTGCGAAGCTTTTTTTTTTCTAAGTGTGTATGATTCCACCTCGGGACTCCTCTCGGCGAACATCCCAACATAATCTCAGCGTATTTATATGTCTCAGGTCTCCGAGAAAAGCGAGCCTATATATGGGGCCACTTCTTGCTCATCCCGTATACTGTTTACCTGGCCAAATCGATTGCGCTATTTATCATCTAAATAGCAAGTATAGGTGCTAAATTATTTTTTGTTCAGTTCTCCGTCTTCTTAGAATTACGATATTATTTTTTTTTATTTCTGCATAAATGACCTTTGGCGCAAAATTGGGAAAAAATTATGAAAATGCCTTTCCCTTATAAACTGTAGTGAAAATGATAATGATCATTTCATGCAATTTTAGCGCCAAATCCAATCTGTAGAGTGCCCATGGCGATTTATAATTACAAACGCAATCCAACATTTCATAAGGTCTTTGTGGGCTAATTGATTTGTTCTAAAATGCATTAGAGATAACAATTTACAGATTCATTTTATATTCAACACAACGCACATACATACACACTTCCACAAACCCAGCTATCTATACTCATAAATGCATGTGCACGCACTTTCTATCCCTAAAACANGAAGTATAGCACCCCCCCCCCCCCCCGGGCCCTCCCCCACAAAAAGCTCGCAAGCAAGGAAAATGTATATTACATTCGATCGTCATCCCCTCTGTGTCCCCCCGAGCAGCTCACAAGTAAAAGTAAAAAAAACCCAATAAATTAAAATTGGGCGCACACTCGGCAACTTTCGCGCCCCTTTATACTATTTTTGGCGCCCCTAACTTACCCTAACCCCTGATGGTTTGAGCCCCAAAGCGCCAAGGGTTTGTGCATGACTTTATACAGAGTTACTGTTTTGGCGGCTCAAAAAATAAACTTCATGGGGGTTGGAAGAGTAGCAATGAGGGCGTTCGTTCACAAAACACCCCTTCCCCACCCTGCCCACGAAATAAGCAATGGATCATGGAAGAGTGAAAGGGTAGCTTAAATTTGGGCCCCTGGACCTGCGTATACTACCGTAACGGTTTCGCGGAATGTTACATGAGAAACACGCTTCTCCTGAGTGACAGACGAGATCTAGCGAATAATCTTGACTTTCTTTTTGGTCATCCACCCTCAATTAAAAACCACCATATATCTTGAAACATTGTGGTAAAATGCGGCGGGTGTTTGTGGTTTAAACGAAATGGAACGTGTGGTTTTGGAGAGTTAAGTCAAATCTTTTAAATTTCTTAGGAGCTTTAATTGAAACTTATATAGCGCCGAAAGGACAAAATGTGTAAATGGGGGGAATTGGACGAATCTTTAAATACCATCTTATGAAAGTGTTAGGTGTGGAAGAAAGTTAAAAGAATCAGAAATGAAATAGGGAAATTAGGGGGGGGGGGGGGGAGAAGGGGGATGGCGAAGGATAAACTCTTTCCTAACCCCCAAAGTCGAAATTAGATACGGTTATTCAAGTGCTTCAAATTTATTATTTTGACCGACAATCTTTAAGAAGTTGTATCTAATAAGGAATCTCAATTTGCGACATGCTATGCTATTAATAGGAGTATAATGTACTCATAAAAAGAGGGGAAGAGGCGAAAGGGAAAAGGGAAAAGCAGAATTACAAGAAAGAGAAGAAGAATGGGAATAGAAAAAGGTGTATATAAATAAAGATTTAGATAGAAAAAATGAAAATATGGTGAGGAAAAAGAAAAAATGGGAAAATAAAAGGAGTACCAACGAAAGAGGATATTATAAGAAGACGATTTAAAGTTGGAAAAAGTAAAAAGAAGAAGTATAAGAAAAAGAGGAAGAAGAAAGAGGAGAAAAGAAGAAGAAGAACAAGAAGAAGAAGAAGAAGAAGAAGAAAAAGAAAAAAAGTTGAAGGAAAGAAACAACTTTAACATCAAAGAAACAGAAAAAAATCAATGACAACAAGTTCAAAGCAGTGCATTCACTTCTCGCTCTAAGTGATCGGCTAATGGTTATGTGCCGGGAATGAAATAAGAAGTGACATTATTGGACTTCCGAGTTAATGGCTAGTCAGTTATAGAGACATTATCGAACGTTATCTGCTACTGAATGAACGACACAAACTGAAATTGGTTCGAAATGATTCAAGTTAATGGGTGCTATTAGACAACGCAACTAAAGCCTGTGTCACATCTTTGCGTTTATAGCCTGCGTTGGAAATTTTTGGAAATTTAAAAACGCTCCCTTGACAGACAGCATACGCAGATCAGACGGTGGATTGACATTCGGCTTGCGCTCAAGACGAGCGTCAGTCCACCGTCTGATCTGCGTATGCTGTGCGTCCAGGAAGCATTTTAATTTCGAAAAACGGTAGGCCGACGCAGGCTAAAAACGCAAAGATGTGAGTCGACCTTTATTGCATGAACGACACAAAGTGAAATCGGTTTGAAATTATTCAAGTTAATGGGTGCTATTAGACAACAAAACTGAGCAAGATTCCGCACGTTATGTGAATTAATGAATTTAAGACAAGTGTATAGGTAGCTGAATGATTGCAGGCATCTGCAAGTAATAAGTACATACTTAGAAAAAAGGGTGCACAAAAGTGCAAACCTTCTCGAAGGAGTTGATGAAGAAGGCGTATGTGTGACTTGAACCCTACATACTAAGGAGTAAATGGTGCAATATTGCACCTTTGTGGTGGGAAACTTAACCACATTTATTCTGATCTTGTCTTCTGCGGAGTGTGCAGATGATTCGAACCCACGCCTTTGAGGACGTACGTGGGATCGCTTGATTCTTTATCGCATATATTGGTTCTATATCGCATATCCGATCGTGTGATCCGCTCCCACGCGTAAAAGATTCATACAGTAGAATATATCAAAACCTAACACATTGTCGACTTGAGACCGCCCACATTTATAACATTGCAAATTATTCCAGTAGTTTGCATTCTTCATTGCACCTTAATGCAAAGACGCATGTTTTACGGTGGACTAACGCTCGGCGTACGCTCCTTTAGCGCAAGCCGAATGTCAGTCTACCGTCTGATCCGCGTATGCTGTTTGTCCAGTGAGCGGTTTTAATTTTCAAAAATGCTGGGCCAAAACAAGCTAAAACGCAAAGGTGTGAGTCGTCATTTATACCTTTTCGAGTGTTTGCTGCAGATTGCACCTTTTCGTTAAGGTTTGCACCCTCTGTGCACTTTTTTCTAAGTGTTTATGATTCCACCTCGGGAGGACTGCTCTTGGCAAATATCTCAGCGTATTTATGTACACGATCAATGCATGGAATATATCAAACAATAACTCCATAACCTAACACATTGTCTGCTGAAGACTGTCAACATGTACAACATTGCACATTTTCGGTAGTTTGCACCCTTCAATCTACCTGTAAAAGTTTTCAAACTAAGCGTGTACATCAAAAAAGTACAGCATTACACCTTTTCGACTTTTTGCCGCAGGTTGTACCTTTTCGTGAAGGTTTGCACCCTGAGTGCACATTTTTCCTAAGTGTGTACGAGTCCACCTCGGGACTCCTCTCGGCAAACATCCCAACATAATCTCAGCGTATTTATATTTCTCAGGTCTCAGGGAAAAGCGAGCCTATATATGGGGCCACTTCTTGCTCATCCCGTATACTGTTTACCTGGCCAAATCGATTGCGCTATTTATCATCTAAATAGCAAGTATAGGTGCTAAATTATTTTTTGTTCAGTTCTCCGTCTTCTTAGAATTACGATATTATTTTTTTTTATTTCTGCATAAATGACCTTTGGCGCAAAATTGGGAAAAAATTATGAAAATGCCTTTCCCTTATAAACTGTAGTGAAAATGATAATGATCATTTCATGCAATTTTAGCGCCAAATCCAATCTGTAGAGTGCCCATGGCGATTTATAATTACAAACGCAATCCAACATTTCATAAGGTCTTTGTGGGCTAATTGATTTGTTCTAAAATGCATTAGAGATAACAATTTACAGATTCATTTTATATTCAACACAACGCACATACATACACACTTCCACAAACCCAGCTATCTATACTNACTCCCCGAGTGCACAGAATATGCTTATCGAACTGTAAACTGGCGTTTGGCTGGCGCTAAAGTAGCGTACGCCGAACGTCAGTGCACCGTATGACATGCGTCTTTGTGCATCCAGGCAGCGTTTTTTTTTTAAATTTTAATAAACGCTGGTCTGACGCAGGCGGGAAATTCAAATGTATGAGTCGGCCTTTAAATGCTTATCTGGATTGTGTTTCAGAAAGTTGTTAGCACGGTACGCACGACACTACGAACGACTGGTGATTCTTCCTTGCACTCAATAATCGCCCGCTCCTCTGTGTTGGCACTTGAAAAAGGATCACCAGTCGTTCGAACGAACAGCTTTATGAAACAGGTCCTTCATCTCATGGCTCATCAGGCACTTTATGCACGCGGGAGCAACATCAGAGGTCTCTAAATTTGACCCCTTATTTGGAAATTTGCTAGAACTCGTCAAGAATCGATGATGATATATTCAATATTTTAATCTAATGGATGACATTTATCGTAATAGTAAGAGGCACATATACATTTTGTAAGTGCTCTATGTTTATATGTAAAAATGCCCCTCCTGTGGTGCATTGCTTTTTGACGAAAAATGAAATAATTTTTAAACTGAAAAAAAAAAGCTTTTAAGACTTTTATAAGCTTTCCAATGTGAGGATTTTTCCTGTTCTCGAGCGATTGATGATTCATCGTTCAATTTCTCACCGAATTAAAAAAAGCTACACAACTTATGCATTAAGCGCAAAACCAAAATGCTTTAATTTTAAATTGCTTTGAAAATAGTTAAACATTAATCAGAAACATGATTATTGCATAGATGATACGAAGAAGAGACAATGCATGCTGAACCCTGGAATATATGTGAGGTGCTGATTGTGCTATATGTATTTGTTTGAATTTAAAACGAAATGCCTAGATGTAATATCACTCAGATCTTTTCTTCTTCTTCTCTCATGATTTGATTTCCTCAAGCAAACTAATAAAACACATCCAAACCTNTTGATTTCCTCAAGCAAACTAATAAAACACATCCAAACCCCTTTTGCTTTCATTTTCTTTTCTTTCTGTTACCGCTGTTTCATCCTTTTATTAAACCCAGGTATCGCAACTCACTAAACACTAATACAGGTGTATAAATTGTTTCCCAATCAAGTTAGCTTGAAGACTGTTTGTAGCAGTATCAAGTTCCGGACCTCTCTGTAACCAGGCTGTAACTGAGACTTTGCCCACACTGTAGATGCTGACATGAGGATAAATCTCTTGTAGAAAATAAAATACGTCTGAAGAGAAATAGAGTAGGGGTGGAGGGAGGAAGAAGAAGAAGAAGAAGAAGAAGAAGAAGAAGAAGAAGAGAGAGAGAGAGAGAGAGAGAGAGAGAGA
>BQKZ01002113.1:23035-39198 GCA_036244855.1 Temnopleurus reevesii
TGAAGATATCCTGCATATACCCCTCTTCATTCCTTCATACCCTCTCTTCTGAAAGCAATTTGGTCTATATCAAATCCAGTTTGCAACCAGGATTACACAGGAATCCGTGTTCAACATAACATACAGCCAGGGTATTCAACTTTATTGGTAAATTAATGTGCGGTGCCGTGAGCAGAGTGTGACACTAATTGGCTCCAGTAGAGTGAATACAAGGCTGCATGATGACAAATGACAAAAGCATGACAGTAAAATCCTCTCCAGGTGCCTTCCAGGTTTTGCTTCCAGGGAAAGGGTGCAATTTTTGCATAAATTATCTTTGTAAAATGAATATTATATGAACAGCAAAATTTCCTCTTTCTATTGATTTGCGTTAAAAAAATAATAGAGAGCTCGGATTAAACCTCAAGAAATGCATGAAACTTAATGTTTTCTTGTCCTTGTCTGTCTTTCCCTTTTTTTTGTTTTTTGTTTATTGTCTTTATTGGATACTGTATTTTATGAGTTGAAATTTTAGTCCATTTTTAATGTACTTGTATTTATCATAATACCCTTTTTCTATACC
Source organism: Temnopleurus reevesii (assembly GCA_036244855.1). Classification (NCBI taxonomy): domain Eukaryota; kingdom Metazoa; phylum Echinodermata; class Echinoidea; order Temnopleuroida; family Temnopleuridae; genus Temnopleurus; species Temnopleurus reevesii. The sequence continues at coordinate 23,598 of BQKZ01002113.1, forward strand.
ATATACCATTCTACACAATACAACAGTTGATACCATTTTTTAAAACAAATTATGAAGAAACCATAGAGATGTAAAATGTGTGATTAAATTATTTTCACCAAAGAAATACATTCACATCTTGTTTAGATTTCCCTCAGCTGGTCAGTGCACCAAATGTCCATTACCCAAATATGCTGAAACAGACGGTAGTCCTCAAGTTGGCAGGTGCATAGTGTGGTGTCCATTGCATTCCTACAACCAAGCTCATACATTCCACACATTGCTGATGTATTGATGTCTGTAGTCTGTAGCTCCAGACTCTTGTAAGAGTAGTTCAGTACTGTATGATGCAATGCAAATTGTGACAGTTGTGTGTGAATTCATGGTGTAATAGTCCAGCTTGCTTTGTTGTAAATTTGTATGGAGCAACGTATACTGATTCAGCATTGTAGTCTTATCAAGCAGAACTGTAATTTTATTTTTTTTTGCTTAATTGCATGGTATCAAATGAGATGTGTCATTGCTGCATTGAATTTAAGATGCAAAGTTTATAGAAATGAGTGTTGAGTGCTTGACATTTCATGTTAGGAGGAAGACTAACTTTTCTCTCATAATCAACTCTTTCATATTGTGTTTTAAAGTGATGAATATATCTCTGATACAAAGAAATGTTTATGAAGGTTTATGTTCTTTTGAAAATGATTTTTTTTAATATATCTTTTCTTTTCCATTATCATTACAGAAAATAAAGATGGATAATTTTGTCCTTAATTTAGGCAAGGCAAAGAAAAGGAGGAACTACTCGCAAGGATGACAGATAGTATCCAGATATTGGTGAAGAAAAGGGTAAATAAAATGTTACCTGTTTTTAATGGAGTGTGTTGATGCAAAGTTGTGAGTGATTGAAAATTAAGTGCAAGTCAGTTTAAACTCGCATTTTGAGTGGTGCATGGTTTCCGCATCTTTGATGGTGTGCATCCACAATGAGTTTGATCAATTGCAACTTTCTGGAGATACCCCCACCCCCAGACATTTTTGTCAATGAATTCTTTGTTCTTGATGCAAGAATTTTTTCTCAAAAAAGTTTGTACGTTTTCCCTGCCCTGTGATGTAAATCTATTTCTTGAGGTTAGCTGGTTGTTCAGATTGTAGAGTAATCTTCATCTTTATGTCTATTTTCTATCCAATTCTACATTCTATCCAGTCTTTCATCTATCTTAGCTAACTCTACATTATGAATGATCAAAAAGCAACCATTGATAGCTAAGATTATGAGAGCTGAGGGCAGTATTTTGATATTTGGAGCTTTGCAATATTAATGTGCAAAGATACATATATAACTATAAGTAGTGTTCAAGTGTATTAAGGGAGAATCATGGAGGAATAGATCCCTGTCAAATGATACAGATAAACTTTTCCTCCCTTTCTCGTTATAGTTCATAACAATATAATGCTGCCCTTGAACCATTATGATAATTGCATTTTATTTTGATTTCATACATACCTAGGCTGAAATACGAAGTTCAGTGGCTCCTTAGTTCAATGGACAATTTATGGATGCCAATGCAAATCTGGAAACTAGAGGTAAGCGAACTAAGTAATGGCTTAATATAAACATGATTGCCCGATGATGTCAACCACCTTCCAGAGGCTAGCTGGCAATTCCTTTGGTGGAGTCTCTTCTTCATTTACCTTTAATCCTCGATCTGACTCCCTTATTTTCTCTATTTGTATAACTTTTCTCTTACGTCTTTCTTTTCTCTTCTGCTGAAAGAGATTGCTCAAGAGCAGCCTATGATTTTCAGATTATGAGAGCTGAGGGCATTGGTGAAATTAATTGATTCATATATATATATATAGCAGTCTTGTATTTAATCTTTCATTGGACTTGATTATGCAATTAGCATGTCACAGGTAGTTTTGTTTCTAAAGACCTAGGTCCTAAACAAGAAACATAATTTGCAGAATTGATCATGTGTTCCAGATGTGATCAGTTTCAATCAATTTTTTTTACCATTTTTGATATTCTGCTTCTTTTCACTCAGGACTAATATTGCTGATGATGGATTTCCCAAAAGACAAATCACAAGCTGTTATGAATGGGCTTAAGAACATGGTCGTTGCTATTAAGAGAAAGGTTTGTCATATATTTTACATTATTCAGTATATAGGCTCCAGCTTCATTGATTCAGCATCCTTTCAATATGGAAATTTAGCCTAATCACCATAGCCTCATGTATTGCCTTGAGATGATGCATTCCCTCATTGCTGGCTTCAGTGTGTCTGACACGTGAAAGGTACCACATTGTATTCGTACTGTCTGATCAAGGCTTGAAGTAATTGGTGAATAATTATCTTGATTTGTGCACGTTGTATCAATCGTTCATTTATCTTACCATAAACTTCCCTTCCGATCAACATTCACTAAGTCTTTCATGATGCTAGCAAGTTTTCTGTCTTATCTTAATTATTGCCCCCACCCAATTCGATCTTCATCCATATGTTCAACTATCTTTCAAGAATGTGAAAATAACAACCTGTTAATGAATGTATTGTAAATATGTTTGAAATATAGTTAAATTAGCTAATATTTTTATGCCTCTGCCACCGTAAGGTGGTGCCGGAGGCATTATGTTTTCGTGTTGTCCGTCCATCCGTGCGTCCGTCCAAAACTTGTTACCGTGATAAGTTCAGAGCTGCTGTACTGATTTTTGACCAAACTTGGCTCAAGTATTTATAAGCATGTGAAGATGAACTGATTAGATTTTTGGGGGGTTCAATGGGTCAAAGGTCAAAGGTCACAGGGCAAAAAAAAAACTTGTAGAAAATCACCCAAAATGGCTTGTTACCGCAATAAGTTCAGAACTGCCGTACAGATTTTGACCAAACTTGGCTCAAGTATGTATTTTATTGGACTTGATTATACAATAAGCTTGTCACAGGTAGTTTTGTTCCTAAACACCTTGAGCCTGAACAAGAAACTTAATTTACAAAATTTATCATGTGTTCCAGATGCAATCAGTTTCAATCATTTCTTTTCCAACATTTTTGATATTCTACTCCTTTTTACTCAGGACTAATACTTCTGATGATGGATTTCCTGAAAGACACATCACAAGCTGTAATGAATGGGCTTAAAAAAATGGTCGTTGCTAAGAAAAAGGTTTGTCATATATTTTACATTTTTCAGTATATAGGCTCCAGATTCATTGATTCAGCATCCTTTCAATATGGAAATTTAGCCTAATCACCATAGCCTCATGTATTGCCTTGAAATGATGCATTCCCTCATTGCTGGCTTCAGTGTGTCTGACACGTGAAAGGTACCACATTGTATTCGTACTGTCTGATCAAGGCTTGAAGTAATTGGTGAATAATTATCTTGATTTGTGCACGTTGTATCAATTGTTCATTTATCTTACCATAAACTTCCCTTCCGATCAACATTCACTAAGTCTTTCATGATACTAGCGAGTTTTCTGTCTTATTTTAATTATTGCCTCCACCCAATTCGATCTTCAGCCATATGTTCAACTATCTTTCAAGAATGTGAAAATAACAACCTGTTAATGAATATATTGTAAATATGTTTGAAATGTAGTTAAATTAGCTAACATTTTTATGCCTCTGCCATCGTAAGGTGGTGCCGGAGGCATTATGTTTTTGTGTTGTCCGTCCATCCGTCTGTCCGTGCGTTCGTCCAAAACTTGTTACCGCGATAAGTTCAGAACTGCTGTACTGATTTTTGACCAAACTTGGCTCAAGTATTTATAAGCATGTGAAGATGAACTGATTTTGGGTTCAATGGGTCAAAGGTCACAGGGCAAAAAAAAAAAATTGGTAGAAAATCACCCAAAATGGCTTGTTACCGTAATAAGTTCAGAACTGCTGTACAGAGTTTTACCAAACTTGGCTCTAGTATGTATTTTATTGGACTTGGTTATGCAATAAGCTTGTCACGGGTAGTTTTGTTCCTAACGACCTTGGGCCCGAACAAGAAACTTAATTTACAAAATTTATCATGTGTACCAGATGCAATCAGTTTCAATCATTTCTTTTCTAACATTTTTGATATTCTGCTCCTTTTTACTCAGGACTAATACTTCTGATGAAGGATTTCCTGAAAGACACATCACAAGCTGTTCTGAACGGGCTTAGGAACATGGTTGTTGCGAAGAGAAAGGTTTGTCATATATTTTACATGATTCAGTGTAGGCTCCAGATTCATTGATTCAGCATCCTTTCAGTATGAAGATGTAGCCTAATCACCATAGCCTCATGTATTGCCTTGAGATGATGCATTCCCTCATTGCTGGCTTCAGTGTGTCTCTGACACGTGGAAGGTACCACATTGTATTCGTACTGTCTGATCAAGGCTCTCAAGTGATTTATGGTAGATTGTCTAAATTTACGAATTGCTCATTTATCTTAAGGCTTCTCCCTCTCCTATTGATTTGATCTTAATCCTTTCATCTTGACAATTGTGATAAAGTAGTTTTCTTTTACATAGGTTACTTCATGAGAAGACATTTTTGCTGGGGTTTTATTTTGGCAGTCATGAATTCGTTGAAATCTTCATCCATTATAATGCCTACACTTGTGTAGACTTAACTTTCAATGATGTGAAAATAACAACCCATTCATAATGTTACAGTGGAAACTCAGTATAACAAGGTGCTTGGGACCATCAAAATTACCTTGTTATAGCAGTAGTCTCCTAATAGCAGAGTTAAAAAACAATAAGTTATTAAGAGCTGGGACCAGATTTGTTACCTCTTTACATCAGATCTCTTTATAACGAGTTTCCACTGTAATATGTCTGAAATTCAGTTTAATTCGCTAACATTTTTATACACTAAAATATTAACTGTTACAGTATGCGGTTTCACCACGGGCAAGCTATGAAAATGAGAGTGCCTCTATTTTCATACAAATATTGCATTACATTTCAAATTTTATTTCTTTCTTATTTCAAAAGATGCCTGCAACTGAAGATCTATTCTAATGATGTACAGGAAACTCACTAGATGTGTCCATTTCAAGATGATCTCTCTGTCACAGTACCTGTGAGATGACCACCTTCTAGAAGAGGTAAATACCTTGCTCAGATTATTGCCAGAAAAATACTTGTATTGATCAGTCTTTTAGGTAGCATGGTGTGGACATATTGTAGGAGATTGTTTGCAATGATCATACATCTGTAAGTATCTGTCTGAGCTTGCAATAGAAATTTTGAGAAGCCTCAAGTTAGATTCTCATAGAACCTTCAAGTTTGTTCCCCAAAATCAACAAACTAGGGAACTTTATGAGAGGGAAAAAAAAAACCCAGAAAATAAGCAAAAAACGTTTGACTATCCATTGCCCTATGATGTCAACCATTATCTTGAGGCTAGCTGGCAATTCTTACAGTGAAGACCATTTCCTTTCATCCTCTTGATTTTCCCTGCTCTCATCTCTGTACTTTTTTTTTCTCTTGGTCGTTTCTGGAAGAATTGCTCAATAGCAGCTGATGATCATCAGATTATGAGAGCTGAGGGCATTGGTTTTGATGCATCATGAAAAGTATTTCACGAATTTGAATGCTGGCATTGAAAATTGACATATGTACACCATATTTTTTGAGGTATGTTATTTCATTGATGAATCTTGGGCATGGTGTTATCATTTGTTTTTCCTTTTTCTTCATTACTTGGTTGGATGGCTCATTTATTGTTTCTTGTTTTTCTTTGCAGATTCCAAACAGTACCGCTACTCACGAGTTGGATTGCACTTGACTATGAATCCATAAAGGTTTGTATTGTAATTAAAAACAAAAATATTTCAGACTTTTTATGAATATTTAGCTGATAAGATGTCTAGGACTAGATCAATCATAGCTAACAAATTTTCAATATTACCCTATGATGACAATAGATGCCTTATTCTGAGGCTGGTTGGTAACCATCCCATCCTACCCCTGAATCTCCTTTGCTATACTGTATTTATTTTCTGCTACACTACCCATTCTCTCATCTTTCTGTCTATCCACTTAATTTCCTTATTCTCTATGGGATGATTACTGTGTTTGCCAGCTTGATGATTATCAATGTCTGAGGGTGACTTTGTGATTGAATACAATTGAAAACTAGCTTGTAAAATGTTCAAAGGATTCATAGGTTAGTGGTTTGCCCTCTATACATAAAGTTGTAACTCATGTATACATGTACTTTGTTTCACCTTTTCTTTCTGACATGATTAAAGGGGAGTGAAACCCAAAAAATATATTGACTTATTTCAGTAGGTGTAATATTTATAGATTTAATGGAGTATTTTATTGTACACAAAAAAAAAACAGAAGGAAATAAATTTTCATTTTCTGAGCCAAGATTTCGTCTATTAGCAATACCCTGGGGCTACCATTTTGTTTTTTGGTCCGAGAAAGTATTTTGTTATCCCCGAGTAGAACGTCTTTGATTGAAATATAAGCTTAGAATTTGAATAGAAATATACCTTACACATGGTCATATATTTCAATATCTTAAAACTGGTCAGGATTTATTTTAAAATAGAAAGTTTTGTTCATTAGAATTGTCTTTTATTGGCATGGACGTGACGTTTTTGCAGAGTAATGACGTTTTTGCGGAGTAGAGTCCAAGTTTCCTTGTAATAAAACAAATGAAAGAAAGGAATCTGTATTAGCGGTTGGCTATTTAAACCATTGTATATCACTTTCTATAGCGTTATACAATCAGATGAAGACCAGAACAAAAACAAAAATCTGCGGTACAGGGTGGCCTTTTAAAGTCATGCATTCGTTCTTTTATAGGGTCTTTGGCAAAACGCTACGTTTCACCTGTGTGTAAACAATAGAATACAATACCTGGAAGGCTTTTTTAATAAAGGAAATTCTGTTATGCCAGGCAAGTCCACTAAAAGCACATTTCTTTAGTATAAACAGATGATTAGAAGGCTAAATTGTTTTTAATAGGTCGTACTAAAATATTAGACACCTATCACACATTTTTTCCAACATAACTTCTTTTATTTGCCAAAGATTGAACTGTTTTACAGTTCAATTAATATTTTCCTTGCCACAAAAAAATTATATCAATGGACCACGTCGAAATATCTGTTCAGAACAAAATGGCCGCCCCCTTTTAACGTGATAGCAGACGAAAACCTGTTCTAAAACATCAGGAAATTTACACTTTCCTGAATTTATTTTAGAGCTTGATCCAGTCTGATTAGTAGTAGTATATGATACCTTTCTTATAGGTGTATATTAAACTCTAGGATTCATTCTTCTTTAATGACACATATTTGCCTTGCCATGTACGCAAAACTTGATCAGTGAAGATGGGATGCTTGTGATTATCATATTGTCACAATAAAAAACTACTAGATATGTACATTCCTCTATGTACTGATAAATATTTGCATTGCAATTGTCATGAGATGAAATTAGGAAGGTCATTGCATTTGTGTAATTAAATGCCGATGTAAATTCATTCATCAATTTCAATATGAATAACGTTGAATGTCTGTTTTTAATCTGATCTCTCTCTTTCTTTTGTCTAATCCTTTGAAGCTCCTTGGAATACAACTACATCTGCTACTGGATGGACAGAGAAATCACCATGCAAGTGGGAAATGTAACAGAAGTTTACTCCAGAATACTTTGTCATAAAAAGCTGGGCCAAGAGACACAAATTCTTCAGTTTGGAGTATTAAAATTGCCAACACAGTGGAGGGGAAAACACCACTGATCCCCACTGGAAACTTTTAGANTCACGGTTTGGACACATACCAAAAAGAAAGAAAAAAATGTCAGTAAATTAGTAGAAATAGAGCCATAACATCAAGCATCTAACCGGTCACCTGAGACAAATTCACTTTCCGTTAGTATTCTCTTTTATATTGCTTCGATTTAAAAGAAGTGTTCAAAATTCTTAACTGATTCACCAAGGGATACCAGTCACACATTTTGTTCAAAACAAAGCTTTGTTCTCTCATTGTAACGATAAAGAGTGTCCAAGCAGGCAGATGTCTTGCTTTGTTTCTAATGATTATGGTACCTCCTAATTAAGTGTAAGTGGCAAAGATTATTATTTCAGGTTGACCAGTGTATCATAATTTTTTATAAAAATGCCCACATTTAAAAAACGATATTGCATTTCTGCCTTTAGAATTCAATTATGATTTGTCAGTCTCGAAAATGTATTAAACATTAAAGAAATTGTATACTTCTAACTTTTGGCACTCAAACCTGCACACGTTGTATAGACGTGTCAAGCAATATAAATTGAGTCTTCAGGCCGATGATCTTGCTGTTAACAATACATAGAACCTTGGTACTATGTCAGTTCAAAGATATTTCATCTTGTGCGAATACCATAGAGGTAGGACATGTACAATGGGTTTCTGGGTTTCCTCTTTACAACGCAAATGAGTACAGACAAAGTAAATGTGAAAATAACCACTCACATTATGGTCATGAACTAAACTTTCCAGAGATTACAAAGCTTTGCTCAAAAGAATTATGTACAGCAACAATATTTTTATCCACATGATATAGGTGTTCTGCTCTATGCTTTTGAGTCTGCCATTAAAATGATTTTTTTTTTAGTAGAAACTTGGTATAACGAGGTGCTTGGGACCACAGAAAACACCCTGTTATAGCAGAAAATCTTGTTATTTTACGGTTATTTTTGCATTTAATTTCAGGAATCTTGTTATATCAGATCTCTTTGTACCAAGTTCCGACTGGAAAACAAGTATCCGGAACTGAAATTAATGTTTATAATTAACCAGGCTATAAAAATGTCTTGTAATCATGAAACATACTTCACAACTTTACACAAAGCAATGTTTATTTTGCAAAGAATAATCAACAAAAAATCAAAGGGCCATTAAATGGCACACANTTTTGTCTAATCCTTTGAAGCTCCTTGGAATACAACTACATCTGCTACTGGATGGACAGAGAAATCACCATGTAAGTGGGACATGTAACAGAAGTTTACTCCAGATTACTTTGTCATGAAAAGCTGGGCTAAAAGACACAAATTCTTCAGTTTGGAGTATTAAAATTGCCAACACAGTGGAGGGGAAAACACCACTGATCCCCACTGGAAACTTTTAGAGTAAAATCCAAGTACAGTATAGCAATAATGCACCGAAAACCAAAAGCAGCTAAGTGAATCAAACTCCCCTAAAAAGCCTTTCCATAATGGAGAGATGCCAACCTTCTGAGATATGCAAGAAGATGGAAACTAAAATGTAAATCATCAATGAGCTGAACCAAATAAATTCTTGGTTGGCTATTGCTGTCATGCTTACTTTCATGATAAAATTTATGTCAGTCGTGATCATTTTAATTACCAATATCCAAATTCCAGAATTTCTGCATACGATATCAAACTTTAAAACAAACAATACAGAGGGAACTGGGGTCTTTAATATTAATAATGAAAACTCTTTCTTTCCTTTTTGCTGTCCCAATAAGAGATTTATATTTATGTTGAAAAGATTAAGAAAGTTCAGTACAATAGTTGAAATAGTGTTCAATAACTGATACTAACCCCCCCCCCCCCCCCCCCCCCCCCCCGATGCTCGTATAGATTATTCTTGTGTAGTCTTTTATTACATTGACTGCTGAAGCCGCCTGTATGGAAGTTGATGCCCACTTCATGACACATGTCTAAAGGACCAAATACAACCATAGCCCCTACCAGAGTCGAGAGAGTGTCATTAAATTTCTACAATTACTCTATATTATGCTGTAACTCTGGACAAAGAAGCAAGCTTTGCTTTCAATAAAATCTTTTCATTGAGAACATGCTTACAAGTCTTATTTGTACCTGTGATTTCTACTCTTTAAAGACAGATTTGGGAAGTCTGCAAAATGAGCCAACTTGTCAACCTAACATCAGAATCATTTTTAATTTTATACTTTTTATATGCAGAGTACAAAAATGAAAAGGCGTCAGTGAATAAAATGGATGGAACCATAAACGTCTCCTTGGTCACGTTCATTATGCCTTGGCGAGTAGTTTTTGTGGCTCTTGTTACAAGTATACCACCGAAAACACATGAATTCTAGTGCCATCCAGGTGAATATTTCTTGCTCAAGCAGAAGTTGAATAACCACATAAGTGGAAGGGCTTTTCAAGTTCTTTTCTCTTGTATAAATTCAAACTATCTCTGCAGTCCAAACAAAGATTCTGATTTTAGGTTAGCAGTTGAGAATGAGGGTTTGTTGATATATTGTTTATTACAATTATGCAGTACTGCAAAGAGTAAAAAATAAAATTAATTTAAACAGAGTTGACTGTATTATACATTATGGTTTGTTTCATTGACAAAGCAGGGTTGCTTTGTGACACAAAATGCAGACATCCAAACATTTCGGACTGTACAGTGAAAACAAGGTGATTTGGACTATTTAAACAAAACTTTTTGGCAGTAATCCTGTTGTATTTGGGTTGAAAAACAACATCAAGAAATTAGGACCAAATTATAATCTCTTTACATCAAGAAAAGTGTTATGTCACATCCAGAGCTGTCAAATTGTAGGTCTCTATCCTATTTTTAGATGGAAGGTTTTTTTTCAATGGAAATACATGTAGGATGGCAATAGGACACCTATAGGATCCTTAAAAGTGTTCAAATGGGATTTCTCCCTGAAAATATGATTTTTTTTTTATGGTGAAATAATAGGATGTTTTTAGATATGTAAGGGAGACAGTTCTACACATCTCTTTACACACGAGTTTCCAGTATACAAGGCATGGTTCTGCAAAAGAAAAAAAAAGGGAAGGAAATAATATTCTTTCTTCCAAAATCATAGATAATGGGAGATTTGCATTGAACATAAGTCTTGTATACAGTGGAAACTCGGTATAACAAGATGCTTGGGACCATCAAAAATACCTTGTTAGAACATGGTTATAGAACAAGTTATAAAGAGCTGGGACCAGATTTTTACCTCTTTATATCAGGAATGTTCTTATATCGGATCTCTTTATACTGAGTTTCCACTGTATTTCTAAATTGGGATGAAAGTAAATGCAATAAGCTGGTTTACTAATGGATTCAATTGTATGCACCTTTCTTGCCAATGGCAGTAACATGGAATTCTTTGAACCGGTTTGTAACAATTGAACTACAATACTTACAATACATTGTGCTAATTTGGGCAAGCCTCCAGGAAGATTCAAGGTTGTCTAGAACAATCTGTAACTTATAGAATGCGTAAATTTTGCATCTTTAAGTAAACCCACATATTGAAGGATGTCTTGCACTTGGGACAAAAAAATATTACCAGCAATTAAATGTTAAAAGTTGGCAAAATGGTATCACAACTTTTCGAACTCTGACAAATTTGCTGTCAACTATCCATTTTATTGGGATATATTGAGAATAAAAATTCAAGTTCACAAAAGTTTACACCTGAAAGCAAAATGCAAGATGAAGCAACATTTTATTAAGAAACTGCTGTCAGATATCTGACCATACTGCATTACACTTACAACATGTAAAGAACATAATAGGTGGGACCTGTATTCCTTGAATACATAATGATGACCTTTCTTGTTTTATTCAATTTTTTGTGTTATAATCAAGATAAATACAGTACTAAACGACCATTCATTAAATGAATACCACGTCCCCAAGGTTGAGGTATTACGGAGTTTTAGCTAACAGTACGGTAGGGCCGATCAGGACGTTATTTCCCAAGCGCGGGATAATCTAGCGGGCCGCTAAGGTTGAGAACGCCCGCTAGATTATCCCGCGCTTGAGAAATAGTGTCCTGATTGCCCTACCGTACTGTTAGCTAAAGCTCCGTAATGTAGGTGGAAAGAACACTTCCAAGGCCTGTGAAAAAGATACTTAAAAGGGAGACGTGGCTGCAAAGTTGGCTATTTATTCCCTTATAGTGCTCCTACAAGTTTATACAGTCGAAACTCATAATGAGGTCCTTGGGACCAGAGAAACTATCTCTTTATGTCGAAACATTGCTATATCAGGGCCAAAATACAATAAAATACAAAGAGATGGGACCAAGAAAACCACTTTGTTATAACAAGACCTTGTTATATCAGGGCTATTTATAACGAGGTTGGACTGTGATACGAAACTTTTACCCATATGCATATTTCTTTTGGATATAATTTTTTTCAAAGTAAGTGACCCTCTTGTTTTTAATCATCAGAGACCTCTTTACATAAATAGAAGCTACATCTTCTCACGGTTTGGACACATACCAAAAAGAAAGAAAAATATGTCAGTAAATGAGTAGAAATAGAGCTATAACATCAAGCATCACACCTGTCACCTTAGACAAATTTCACTTTCAATTAGTATTCCCTTTTACATTGCTCAGATTTAAAAGCAGTGTTCTAAATTCTTAACTGATGCACCATGGCATACCAGTCAGGCAGATGTCTTGCTTTGTTGTGTTCCACATAATTTTGATACCACCCACTTAAGTGTAAGTGGCAAAGATTCTTATTTTAGGTTGACAAGTGTATTATGAATTTTTGTAAAAATGCCTACAATTCAAAAACGATATTGCATCTCTGCCTTCAGAATGAAATTATGTTTTGTCAGTCTAGAAAATGTATTAACTCTTTCGCTACGGCGCGCCGCTCACATCGGCGCAATAAAATACTATAGATTGAACGACAAGCCGCTATCGGCAGCTTGCTGACGTCACTGTACACATACCAGGATATATGTGAATCCCCCACTAAAGCTTGCATATAATATACCGTACGCAAATCTGCATGGCCTCTGACCTTGTTTTCAGCCGGTGAGAGCGGCTCTCTGTCTGAACACAGAGTAAAAACTGACAATGCTTTCCCTATATATTCCATATTTTTCCCTAATTTCCTGCACTTTATTTCGTACAGATAGAGGGAATTTGGAAACTGAAATTTTGTAGCAAAAGAGTTAAACATTAAATGCTTTGAAATTGTCTTTTTCTAAATTTTGGCACTCAAACCTGCACAAAATGAGAAATGTCATGATGTTGTATAGATGTGTGAAACAATATAAATGGAGTCCTCTTGCCAATGATCTTTTTTTTGCAATACAGAGAACCTTGGGACTATGTCAATTTGAAGAAATTTCATCTCATGTTAATACCTTAGAGGTAGCATATGTACAATGGGTTTCCTCTGTACCACACATATGAGTAAAGACAAAGTAAATGTGAAAATAATCACTCATATTATAGTCATGAACTAAACTTTCCAGAGATTACAAAGCTTTGCTCAAAATAATTATGTACAGCAACAGAATTTTTATCCACTAAGTGTTCCGCTCTATGCTTGAGTTGAGGCTCAGTCTGCCATTAAAATGTTTTTCCCTTGTCTGTCTGTCAAAAGTGATTTTAAAGTAAACTTCAGTAGAAGCTTGGTATAATGAGGTGCATGGGACCACAGAAAACACCCTGTTATAGCAGAAATTTTTTTGTGTGAGGGTTAAAAAAAATATATTATAAAAAGCTGGGACCAGATCTTTTTTACATTTTGTGTCGGAATTCTTGATATATCAGATATCTTTTATCTCGAGTTCCCACTGTAAATGTATCTTCAGGTATCTGGAACTGAAATAAATGTTTATAATGAACCAGGCTATATGACTTGATATCATGAAACATACATCACAACTTTATACAAAGCAATGTTTATTTTGCAAAGAATAATTGACAAAAAATCAAAGGGCCATTAAATGGCACACATGTATTCACATTTATACAAAAAAAAGTCTAATCTTGACTGACATTTTATGGGGTGCAACAATCAGTTTTCAAATGCCATCTTATCATAATGCCCCAATCCTTTAGAAGCCCTGATTGAGCACGTTTCAACAAAGCTCCTTGTTCAGTTGACAGTTGACTGCCCCTAAACATAGTCTTGTTGAATTTGTTCAGTCAGGGCTTCTATGTGACTGGAGCTCTAAGGCAAGAGATATATTTGCCAATTGAGAAAAAATCTTGTTAATCAGTATCACTGATAAGAATTTCAGCTTTCATTTACAGTGATATAAAAAGCCCATTGGATGGTTTCTTTTAACCTCTGTTTAACATGATCAGTCTTTGCTGTGTATGACACATTGAGTCCCGTGCACTAGCACTTCGATATCACAGAACCACACATGGCAGACATCAGGCATGTGTTGTGCCTATAGATTCAATCCATTGGAAATATCATCCTACTTTTTTCAGTAAATTCAGGTTATTATGGGAAACCAGCGGTCTGGGAAGATATAATTGAGCAATTCCATAAATCATGTCCAATCGACCAAGTATCTGGGCCCAAATTCCAAAAACTGATATTTTATTCAATTTATAAATAACTGTCATTGCAAATGCTTATAGTGTGCAATAAGCACTTCTCATTGGTTCGTGCGCAGAAGTCTCATTCAACTTCACGCAACCTTGACCAACACTGCGTAAATATGAACAAATGGTTTATTGTAATTTTGATTTAATTGGCAATTTACATACTTTTGCTAACATAAAAGTTATCAATTTTCAGAATTTCACCCCCAACCTTCCTAAAATATCTTTCATGATTCATAGAAATGTAAACTACCAGTAGGAGTAATGCTGTTAAATGATAAGGGCTCAATCAATTAATAAAGTGAAGTAAAATCAAATGAGGAACATACAAAAAGATTGCCCAATTTATGGAACTCCTCTGAAATGATGAAATTGATGCAACTTGCAAAAACAAAATAAAATGTACAAAAATAAAAGGCTGAGCTGTGTCCAATCACATTGAATGCAGCCTTAGCAAATGAAAGTGACTCTCTAATACTTGAGCTGGCATGTTGTGCTGTCTGTACAGAAATCTCACTACTCCAAAATTTTAGGACTTCATCAGCTTACTGATGACCCCGTCTCCATCCTCCAATGACAGAATCTAGACCATTGTCTGGTATCATTTGAGTGAAATGAACTGGGATTGTCTATTACTGTCGAGTCTCAGCAATCAGCCATGGACAGTCTGTTGAGGATCTTCCGGTAGTCCTCCAGGATGATTTGGTACCATTTCTCCAGAGTCTTGTGCCTCTCCTCTAGACTGGTGCCTTCTTCCGCTGCGCTCAGTTCTTCTGGCTTCAGAACCTTCTTCAGCTTCTCATAGTCTGCCTTTTGTTTCTGGAATTATGAAGTACATTCACAAAAATTCCAAGTTAGAGGGATTATTTCTCAGATATTTTTGTATTCTAAGAATTAAAATTCACATAAATTAAACTATAAAACACATTTAAATGGGATTTCGGACTTGTATAAGTCGTATTGTTGATGAAATCGATGGGATTTTTTAAACCATACTGTATAATACATTAGCTAATTACGAATTTCCCTAAAGTCAAACAGTTATTTTGTGGTCCTAAGAGATTTGACTTACGCAGAGTTGCCTATACTTAATTAAATAAATAACAATATATGAACCATTTACTGTACAAGTACTTTACAAATGCAGTATCACCTAATTTCATCAGTGTTACTTAAAGGCTCCATAAACTATTCACGGAATAGATTCATGTCAGGTCTCCAAATACTTCCCCTGTGTTTAGAGCAGCAATTTCTTGCTTAATTCCATGACAAGGATCCTAACCTATCATCCTC
>BQKZ01002113.1:58105-84109 GCA_036244855.1 Temnopleurus reevesii
AAAAAAAAAAAAAAAAAAAAAAAAAAAATTCTCAAATTTCACTTTTATCAACTCATGATTTGAAAATGGCACCAGAATTTGTTAAAATCTGCATTTCTCAAGTCAATTATGAGTTTTGAGCAATTATTTTTGGCTGGACCATGCTTTGATACAGACTTGTCATAATTTATCTCAAAACCCCCACATACGAAATCATCGTCACCGCGGAGCGATCGCTAAAAGTTACGCGGCCCTCTAGTGTCTGACTTCTGGCAAAAGTGTCTGACAACTGGGTCCGCGCAAGCGTTCGGCGAATCCTTCGCTACGAACGATTTACGAGCGGGATAAAACTGCAATGTTTATCAAAATTATCGGCAGGAAACCGGCTTTCAGGTGGTGGGTAAATATCTTACTGAAATTGAGTATTCGATGAATTATTT
Source organism: Temnopleurus reevesii (assembly GCA_036244855.1). Classification (NCBI taxonomy): domain Eukaryota; kingdom Metazoa; phylum Echinodermata; class Echinoidea; order Temnopleuroida; family Temnopleuridae; genus Temnopleurus; species Temnopleurus reevesii. The sequence goes on from BQKZ01002113.1 coordinate 58,525, forward strand.
GCGAAAAACTGAAAAGTGTCTGACAACTGGCAAGTATACGGTATGTAAGATTTTGATTTGATTATTTTATGTCTTGCTTGTAAACAAAATGTTATTAGTCCTCGGACTTTTTTTGTACTTTGATGATTATGATTTTAGTAAACCTGAATTGAATTGAAAAAAAAACAACATTGGTGTACCGTAAATGTTATTGTTAATATGGTGGCCCAAGAAATGTCCTCTAAAGTTTTATCGAGCTATTTACAGAATATTTTCATACTCTATCGAAATGGGGATGGAGAATAATACTCCTTATCTTACTGCCCATGGAAATGATGGAATATGTTATTTGTTTTATTCGTAGCTGTGGGTTTTTTTGTATGGCTAATATTAATATTTTTTCACAGTATATGATAACGTAAGATTAATAGTATAGTTACTGGAGTATTATATGTATATGTTTTCAGCTTTCAATATTATATTTGTTTAACACTATTACTATAAGGTCCTGCACTTAGTTATTATTATCTTCTTCCTCCTCCTCCTCCTCCTCCTATTTATCAACTTTTCTTTTCCTACTTTTTGTATTCCCTCTTAATATTTGACATTTTCTTTGTTTAGCTTGTTCTCCTCTTTCTCTTTTTTATTACTATTCTTCTTGTACTTTTCCAAATTCTTAATCCCCATTTTATCATCTTTTCATTTTCTTTCTTTAAGTTTTTATTTATTTTTTCTTCTTCCCTATCTTCTTATTTCACATCTTACTTTTGCTGCTGTTCTTTTTCTTCCTCACTATTAATTCTACAAGTCCTTCTTTCTTTCTTTTTTTCCATGTTCTTCTTTTATTCTTTTTCATTTTCTCGTCCAAATTCCCTTCCTTTCGTCTTTTATAAATCAAGACAAAATGTTTTGTGATATGTGAATTTGGTTCTTTTTCTGATGCTCAGCTTGTTTCATCAACCGACAAAATGTTCTTCAAAACTGCATCCTGTGAGTCTGCCTCATCAGCCACACGNCTTTATGAGATGAACAGTTTTGCAAATTTTTTTTTAGTCCAACAAGTCAGAAATTTTCTGCATTAGTCCGACAAATGACTAGTGCCAGGTCATTTCTATCTTGTTTTTTTATCAGAAACATTGGTGTAAATGTTATTGTTGATATGGTGGCCCAAGAAATATTCTAAAGTTTTATGGAGCTATTTACAGAATATTTTTGTACTCTATCGAATTAGGGATGGAGAATAACACCCCTTATCTTACTGCCCATGGAATATGTTATTTATTTTATTCATAGCTGTTTTTTGTTTGTATGGCTAATATTAATAATTTTGTTCACAGTATATGATACCATAAGATTATTAGTATAGTTACTGCAGTATTATGTTTTCAGCTTTCAATATTATATTCGTTTATCACTATTACTATAAGGTCGAGGTCTTGCAGTTATTATCATTAATCTTCTTCCTCCTTCTCCTCCTCCTCCTATTTATCAACTCTTCTTTTCCTACTTCCTTTAATTCCTCTTCTTAATATTTGATATTTTCTTTGTTTTGCTTGTTCTCCTCTTTCTCTTTTGTATTACTATTCTTGTTCTTGTACATTTCCAAATTCTTAATCCTCACACCCATTTTCTCATTATTTCATTTTCCGTCTTTAAGTTTGTAATCATTTTTTTTTCTTCTTCCCCATCTTCTTATTTCGCATCTTACTTTTGCTGCTTTTATTCTTCTTCCTCACTATTAATTGTACAAGTCCTTCTTTCTTTCTTTCTTTCGTTCTTTCTCTCTCCATGTTCTTTTATTCTTTTTCATTTTCTTGTCCAAATTCCCTTCCTGTCTTCTTGTATAAATAAAAACAACGAAATGTTTTGTGATATTTGAATTTGGTTCTTTTTCTGATGCTCAGCTTGTTTCATCAACCAACAAAATGTTCATCAAAACTGCATCTTGTGAGTCTGCATCATCAGCCACACGCAAGGTAAGATGAGATTTTTGAGAAAACAATATCTTTTAATCTATTAAACTTTCCATTCAGAGAAGGGTGCAATTTCAATTATACATTCTCTTTAAAATGCACTCTCTTTCACCAAGTTTTCTGCTTCTACTGGTGTTATGACCCACATTGCAGGAGTAAATTATATGTATGTAGTATTTTAAAAACATTTTACTGTATTTGATTTTCTGCTTTCATGGGAAAAAATGACAATGAGAGAGACAGCTTGCATGAAATTACCACATTTTTCATACAATTTAGTCACAGCCAATGATAGAAATTGAATATGCATTTGACACCTCTAAAAAGTTATTATTAAAAAAAGGTAATTATTCTTCAATCTTTTTTCTCCCACAGGCTCTTCATCTTGTGAAGAGAGCAGATCCAGTCCAACTGCGTCATGTTTTCACTAAAGTAAGTAAGATGCACATGTTCGTGCAGTTCTGATCCGATAATCAAGTACCCGATCCAATCCGATTTCTCCGTTTTCTCAGACCCAATTCGATCATCTGATCTCTCTCCATAAAAAAAAATTAGGAGGTATACAATCGGACAATTACCAAAGCAGCAGAACCAACTTTTTTCACAGTTCAAGACAGAAGTTATGTCCTCAACTTTTTGAATGAGTATAAATTTCATTAATCATGGTTTGGGGACAGCAGGCTTGATTGTTTTATAGGGCTGTTTTGTTTGTTAAGTAGGCATTTTTTTCACAAAGATCCCAAAGAAAATATTTCATTTAATGCCCTTGTATTGAAATAGCTGTTGTGTAAGAGCATATTTCTGGTTATAGAAAGAGAAATCTTATCAACAGATCTCAAAAATTATTTTTGATCAATAGTCTACTTTCCCAGAGTAGAAGAATGTTGTGACAATACATTTACTTGACCAGATTTAATGATGAAAGATTTAAATATAAATGAATTTGTGTTTTGCTTCAGCATGCCAGCATTGAGCAGAGTGGGGAACGGTTCATGACCCCAGAGGACTTCATCAGGGGTTACCTGAACATGCAGCCTGAGAGGAACTACAATCCAGATACTCTCAAACTACTAGCTGGGGTGGCTGATCAGACAAAGAATGGGTAAGTCAATAACCATTCCCAGAGTTTTCTTGAGCTCTTCTCAAGGCATTTTGAAGTCATTTATTGATTTTTTTTTAATTCCTATGAAATACAACTGATTTCTCATTCTTTATCACCTTTCAAATAAAGTTGGTTATCCAAATTATCAGGGAAAAATATTACACTTATGCATTTTTTTTGTCTCCTGAATAGAAGTAAATCAGACCAGAAGCAAACAGAACAAGTGCACTGTAACTATTCTTGTGAACATGTTATTTGTATTTGTTTTAATTTGGCAGAGAAATATATGACATGATTTGGATACGTTGATGTCTCCGAAAAGAAGCAAAGATGATTAATTATCAAATAGAAACTCTTTAGTTTACATAATGTTGTACTTAATACCTATTGTGAGTATTTGGATATGCTAATCCATTCTATTGTTTTTCCCTAGACTGATATCTTTTATAGAGTTCCAGGCATTTGAGGCAATGTTGTGTTCTCCTGATGCTCTACATATGGTGGCTTTCCAGCTCTTTGATACCAACGGATCAGGCTTTGTGTCATTCAGTAAGTTATTTGCCTCAACTTTGCTTTTGTGTGTTTAGGGCCCAGCAAGAATAGGAGAGAGGTTGTGAAGGGAAAGTTCAGAAATCTAAACATATTTCCAAAGATATTTAAACAAATAAACCTAAGTAAATCCATCACATTTATAAATTCAAAGGGCATCAAACTAATTTATTTGAAAAGCTTGAATTTTGGTACATAAATTTAAATTGCTTGTAAACTGTAACATTCTTCAGAGTAAGTAAGATCCAGCAATATTGGATGGGCATTTATATGGTATAAGATCATGAGATAATATTTCTCTTTTATAGCAATTTTCATTTGGATAATGTGTAAATGTATCGAAAGACTGTCGATTTCTAGTGGGATTCTTCAGACTTATTTTTTTTTCTTTACTGTACTATTTCATATGATTTACTTATAAAAATTCATTACAATCATATCACACTTAACATTCAATTAGATAAGGAAAAAAACCCAGATATATAAGTCTTTTTTCTCTCTTTCATCTTTCAGATGAATTCAAGCAAGTTTTCAGCTCCACAGAGGTGTTCCAGAGGATTGCTTTCAACTTTGACTCCCGTTTTGTCAAACTACATTTAGGAACAGAGAAGAAGAAAGAACTCAGCTTTGTGGAATTCACCCAATTTCTCCATGTAAGTATCCACTTCAGGAGGTTTACAAAAGTATTAGATAAAGAATGAAAACATTGACCAAATAATTAATATGCATCTTCTTTATAACAATAAAACCTTGTACAGTTTATGTCCATGGAGTAGACCTTCAAGAAATTCTGTGTTTGAGGGTTAGAAAACTCTTTTTTTATAATTCCAAACTCATATTTAAAAAAAAATGATATGTCTGATTATTTGGGATAACTGTCTAACGCGATTCCAGAAGAATAATTTTTAGATCCCTCCTTTTGGACATTATCTCTCTCAAACATTGGGAGATAAGTGAAAAACTACTGTTTGTGGATGATATGAACAGCTAAGTAGTGCTCATTTTGTCACAATCATTTGTATTCCATTTACACAGAACTTACAAGAGGAGCATGCCAGGCAAGCCTTTATCAAGTTGGACAAGCACAATGTTGGCATGATCTCAGCATTAGACTTCAACACGATCATGACAACTATCTTAGGTCACATGTTGACTGACTATGTCCAAGATAACCTTGTCACAGTAAGTATAAGCATGTTCAAGACTCAGAGAAATAGACCGTTACTGCAGGGTCCCACAAGAAGTTTAAAAGATCCATTGCGCAGTCCTCGTATATATGAGATTGCTCTCAAAATTGCAATTTTGTAACTTGTTTGATTTAATTTTTATTTGAAACGTTATAAGATGCAAATGATTGTCTTGAAAATAAATGTTTGAATGAGATCAAATGCCTGATTAATGGTGCAAACAGTCAATGTAGTTTTCATTCTATCGTCAAAAGGTATACTTTCACTTAGGTTGTGAGCTTTTTGAAGACGATATGCTGACATTAATGAATGTAGTCTGTTGTCTTTTTTGTTTATTCTTAAGGTCTATCCTGTGGAGGTCATAAGTAATTACAATTTTTATGATGAAAAAGGAATACTAACTGTGAAGATCTTATCACAGGGAATGAGACTGGTGATTTAGTTAATGTTACCTTTCATTGAGTACCTAAGGAATCTGCTCCATAGCTTTTAGCTGCAGTCCCAAATGTGATCTTCAACCCCCTTTTCTTTCAAGGTGGCAGGCGGAGAGACCAAACATCTAGTGAGCTTCCCATACTTCAATGCATTTATCAGTCTTCTCAAAGACATGGAACTAATGAGGAAGATCTATGAACAGGTCACCAATGGTTCCCACACACGTCCTGTTACTAAAGGTAAGTAAAAAGTTTGTAACCTCAAACAGTCTTAGACTTCTTCCGTGTTGGTGTGATCAGGGTTTGTCATGTTTTTAGTATGTCACATATATCATACAGATTTCTCAATGCTTACTATTGTTTTGCAATTGGCCATTAAACTTCTTGCAAATAATGAGATCATGTCCACTATATACTTGGAACAACATGTCGCAAGTGATCAAATCACTAATTGTGAAGTTGTTAATACCTATATTTCTCCAGTCTAGAAAACAAATGACTTGAAAAGGGAAGGCGAGAGGTAGAAAGATCGATTAAGTGAATGAGCGGTAGAAGAGGAATAGAGATGGTTGAGAAAGGAAAAACAGTTATTTGAGAAAGAAATATAGGAAAAAAAAATCTTTTTTTGACGTTGTAGTATCCACATTTAATGGAACAAAAGTGCCACAAACTTTTGTCACACACAATATTTGCCTACATTTATAGAAATCATCACTCTGTTTTGTTTACTTGTTGTTTCAGAGGAGTTTCTTCATGCAGCACAGCAATATTCACAAGTCACTCCTATGGAGGTGTCTATTCTCTTCCACATATGCTGTCTAGAGGAATCAATTGGGTAAGATTAAAAAAACTTTTAACCATGCACTTTTAACAGATGCTTTGTCAATTTATTGATTATTCACTTCTATCTTAGGTTGATAATCGTATTTCCTTGATCATTTAAGGATCATTTAAGGGAATAAATTATCTTATTTGTAATCAAATTTCAAAATGGTTTATCTGCATAATTCTTTTTGATTTACATTTCTCAAGTAATCATTTTACTGCAGCTATTTTATAACAAATACTTTTGTTAACATATTTTGATATGAGCTGATCATGCAATTTATTTGTCCATTAGAAAGCTTGGATCAAATTTATTTTTAAGTTATAAAACCAAAAAAAGATGAAGGCAAATAATGTCCACCCCTTCCCTTGAAAGTATATTGATGAGATCAGGTTAATAACATAGATGTCAACCTAAATTTGTAAGTTTTTCTTACTTTGCTTGCTAAGGGAGTACTTCATTATACAGACATCAGTTGTTCAGGTTATTCATCTGTCCCCTCGAACTAATGTCATCAGCTTGAAACCAACAAGAAGCTATTTATAAGATCCAGATTATATATAATTTGAAAAAAATAAGAACACTAACAACTCCAAACCATAAGCAGTCAATTCCAATGCATAATAAAATATTTGCAGGAGAACACATATGTGATGGTTTATAGTATTCTTTTCAAGTTGATCAATGTTTTCTACCAATCTCTATATCCCCATGCTGTATGTAATAGAATCAAAATATGGAATCATATTTGTAAAGGTTGGCAGCTCTCAGTACCTTGTGTTTTCATTTTTACAGTGGGTTTAGCCCCCGACAATCTAGGCTGCCAGCGTTTCTGTAACTGAGCATTTTATTAACAAGTTTCATGGCGTTTATTTTATTTTCATAATTTGTCCTCAGAAGCATTTTTCTCTTATTTTCTCTTATTGATAAATAAAACAGTGTATCAAAGTATTAAACTATCTAGCGGAATTATTAGTGTCTGTTTTGCTCTTCATAGTAAGATATAATGCTATTAGATCATATTTTTCATTTTTTATTTTATTTAATTGATATTTTAACAGAGAAGATGAAGAAATCTCAACTGGAGACCTTACTACACTTGGGTTAGCTATCATATATAATATTGAAATGATTTTTAATAGTCTAACTTTCTGTCCACTAAAAGGAAAAGAATGTATTTTTCTAAGTGCATGTTTCCTTTGACCGTTACAAATTTAGACAAAGCAGTTGTTATTTAGTTAATATATTGTTAACTCATTTAACCCACTTTGACGTAATAAAAAAGGTTGGGAATTGCCCAAGAAATATCACAAAGACCAATTTTATATAGTGCATGTTTTAAATGACAGGTAGAGTACCGAAGTGTAAACTGGCAGCATTTTATCTCCATGGCACCTGGTTCTTTACAAATTGTAGTAAACCAAATGTCTGGGAGCCAGTTTCTGGTTTAGTTTATGTAACAAAAGATGGTGTTGTTTCTTTTAAACTCTTATGAGAAACAAAGCATACTTGTACCAAAGAGGCTTTTATTGAAATGAAAGCCTACTTTGACCGTGTCTTGGTGTAGCTCCTTCCCTGTTTGCTTTGAATGCTGCCTTGTGTTCATTGAGTAACTTGCCGTTTATGTGGTTTTTTTTCATCTAAAATACCAAAGAAATTTTGGTTATTCAAGGTGAGTGTGAAGTTGTTCCAGTATTAAAAAAATGCAGTGGGTTCAGATATATTTACAACTAACCAATATATATTTTTCTTGTATTGATTGCTAAATGTTAAGAGAGAGAAAAAAGAAGCACATAAAATTCAAAACAGAGCAAATTTACCCAGGGGACTACTACTTTTCCAAATGAGTTACCATGAGAACTACAAGTTAAGGAACACAAGGAAGAAATCATTTTGCTAAGATTTCTCAGTGTATTTCCCAAGGAGGTTATTATTACTTAACGAGGGCTTATCAGTTGGGAATTATCTTGGAAATTATTCAACAGGGATGGGGGAGAAATTTAACCTCTAAAATGTTTGAAGGATTATCATTTATTCATCATGTATCAATTATATTCGGGTACTAGATGGGGATGTTAAAAATATTTGACCCTTGGCATTTTCTTATCATGTACATTAATACACACCTTGTGTAGGTCAGCCACAAGAATAAATGATTGGTGTAAATTATTATAGTTTCCTTATAAAATATAAAGGTACAAAACATTTTGTAAATCAACCACAATAAATTATCAGTATAGAAGGTACAAAACTTGACTTGTGTACAGTCACTTCATGTCTGAAAATATTTTATTATATTTTGCTGTACAATTTCTTATGATGTAATTGTTTTGGAAGTTATGAAGGTCAAGTTAAATTCTATGTAGTCTGATTATTTTTTTTCAATATGGCCAAACGGTATGTCCAGTTCAGGAATTATATAGAAGGACAGGCAGAATTGCAAATTATAACGATTCCAAGGACGAATTTAGATTCAATTTACAGTTGTAGGCAAAACAAATTTTTTATGATTTTATACAAAACCACACAGAAATACAATACCCATATAGCCAATTTTTTTTCCATGATTTTTGGGGGGATGGCATTTTTAAAATTATTTTACAGTTATTTTTTTAATGATTGGTGTTAAATTTTTCTGTATAGGGTAACAGTAATACTGATACAGTAACCCATCACTTGCCGATACAGCCATTTAAGCATTATACTAATATGATAATGAGTGGAATGATGTTTTTATGGTGAGATCTCTTCTATGTTCAATGAAAGTGTATACTGTATCAAATTGCACTCTCTTATCTGAAGTTACTGTGATAATTTCACCCTGTGCTATGTATACACATGCACATTTAGGTTGTTGTTATGAAATATGAAAAGAAAATTGATTTAGAATTGTTTATAACTTTTTTTTTCCATTAAATTCACCCTTTGTAAGTACATCTATAGTTCATGCAAGACTTAAAGTCCTAAATTTATTCCAAACAATAGAGAACATAAATTTGTCTAATGATCTGATCACATCAAATATTTATGTTGAGCTAATAGATCAAATCCTGTTTTGAAATATTTTTGCTAATAGGAGACTTTGAAACAGATACAAAATTATGACAGAATATATGCTCAATGTCAAACAATTTGAGCGACGTTCAAGCTCTGGTCTCTAAGGTGTCAGGCTTAGTCCCTGCAATTCCTTTGTTTTCTGTGGTCAAATGTTGGCACATACTTAGTGAAATACTAACAAACATATTATTCCAATTGACTCTGTTGTATAAGATTGTTCAATGATGTAATAATAACTATTATGTTGATAACAAACAAATATATATTGTTATATTGGGCCTACTAGATAATTTGTGTTTTTTATATAATATCATCCTAAATGTTTACAAATTTATCTATTTCACTTTGTATAATTTCCTATCAAATTCCAGCAGTAAAAAAGTAATTCCAATCTAACTGAACATGGTATATTTCTGGTATTAGTTCTGTTATGAATCAGTGGAAATATTTCACACCCATTCAGTGACAGAAATTTGAAAACAGAATTTTGAAACGTCACTGAAGATATTAACAGCTAGTAGATAGATATTGTTTATAACAAGATGGGGACGCTTACTCCTAAAAATTGTGTATTTGTTAACTTATAGAATAGCGATGGTAGAGAGAGAGAGAGAGAGAGAGAGAGTGAGAGTCGCTTTATAGTCAGGCTGATCTTCAACTATTTCAAATTGTTTTCATGATTTTATGCATTCTCCTAGTAATTACTTTAGAAAAGATATTCTGAATGATATAGTTTCAAATTGTTAGAAAAAAAATCTTCGGTCGTTTTCACTGATAATGTTATGAGGTATTAACACTCGTATTTTGTTTAATTTTTACTTCTCTGCAGTCGAGTTACCTATGATGATCTAGTAAAGATCACCCCTCCCCATGACGTGATCAGCAAACTTCAGGTGTCACAACCCAAAGAAAAGGTTGAACGTACTGCCTTGTTGTCAGTCTTTGAGTCTGTCTACAGGTTTGCTCTTGGTTCAATAGCAGGAGGTATGTAAAAACACATTGTGTCTTGACATGTGTGATGGATTGATCTATTATTCAAAAGACAGGAAGCTTATAGTAGTTGCTTTCAATGTCATTTTATTGCATGACATGTTTCCTTTTGCATAGGTTATTCCCTGTGCAAACTTTGGAAGAATAACAGAATTCATTCATCGTATGAATAACATGAATATAATGATGTTGCTTGTACGAAATAAATCATTTCTCAACCTAATACTATGAACAGAACTTCTGTCAATCTATGCCCTATTTGCATAATTCATATCATTGATTCAAACTTTGTCATTGATGTTACATTAACTATCAGTAAAACATTATACAGCAGTCAATCACTATCAAGGAATTCATGGTAGTTTCCGTTTATGACTATTGAACAATCAATGGTAAATTCTATTTGTATGCAATATGATCCTGTTAACTGCTGACATTAAATTATTTGTTTACAAACCCTATGTGAATATCATAATTATAATCAATAGATTAATTTGGCATTGTATTTATTTCCTAGCGACTGGAGCCACAGCAGTATATCCCATTGATCTTGTCAAGACGAGGATGCAGAATCAAAGGAGTGGTCAGATGGTTGGTGAGCTCATGTACAAGAACAGTTTTGACTGCTTCAAGAAGGTCATCAGGCACGAAGGCATCTTTGGTCTATACAGAGGTGAGTGATTAGATTGTTGTTTATCTAGGCACAATTAGAGGTTCAATCCGGCGATTGATACACATGTTGGTACAGAGGTCTGGATTAGCTAGGTCCTCTTGGGTAGAATTAGGCTCATGGATAGAATTAGAGCTGGAAGATAGGGAGATGTTTCATAGCCTAGCTCCCTCCCTCACAGACAGGGGATCTCACAAAACTCAAAGACCAAGTGTTCAATATCTCCAAGCATAAGTTAGACAAACAGGGGGAAATGTAGACATGGAATATAAGTGAATTGTTGATGAAAGGTCTGGAGTTTTGGTCAGTCCTGAAATCAAAGGTTCATGATTTTGATAGTGAAAGAGAGAAAGGAAATGTCAGTCACATCCATCTCAAATTTGTTAAATTTGTCACTTTCTGTTTAATTAGATGTTAGCAAAATAAAAACAACTTTACATATTGTTTTTTAGTCATTTTGAAGTAAAAATCCAAAGAGCCAAGCCAAGAGACAGAAACCAGGGGGGTATTCTGAAATCGTTCTTATCTTTCTACCTAACTTTCTTCTTATCTTTGTGAGTCAGGAACGCGCTAAAATCTTTCCTAAGATGTATTCTGAAAATCTTCTTAACGCGATCTTTTCTCTTGTAGGACCGCCTTCTTCTTATCTTCCAACACGCCCATTTTGGTCTCTTGACCAATCACTCAAACAGTTATATAAGGAAATCAACCAATAACAATACCTCTAACATCACAGCCAAGGGTCAAATTTCGCACTTTTGCGTAGTTGATTTGTTGCACGCTGCAATTACGCTACGCGCTCCCTGAAGCAAAAACGGTGAACAATTTTGTTGCCCACGTGGCTCAGATGAAACAGGTAGGCCATTCTTCGATGAATTAAAATTTCCAATTTTACGAGGAAAATTTCATAAAACTTCTTATTTTTAAAAATTTTTACTCAAGTATGGTCTCCGTCTTGCTTGCCGAGCATATTTTACTCAGTGGTTAATAAGCAAATTCAAATAAAAAAAAAAAATTCAGATAAGATAGCTCCACCCCTATCTTAAATATCTTCTCAAATACGGAGAAAGATAAGAACAAATTTAAGATAAGAAGATTTTCAGAATACGTCCTAAATCATAGGGCGCGCATGTAGATCAGTATTACGTGCTAAATCTTGTGGGCGGGGTCAGCTAGGCAGAAGTTAAGAAGAAAGTTAAGAAGAAAGATAAGAACGTTTTCAGAATACCGATTTAGGAAAGTGACGTAGATAAATACGAATTTAAGATAAGAACGATTTCAGAATACGGTCTCAGGTATTAATGATTTATTTTTAGCTTTCCTTCTCTTCATGCACATTCTGTAAAATAGTAATTAACAATATATTTATTTGGTACTTTAAAGGTCTTCCACCTCAGCTGATAGGAGTAGCACCAGAGAAAGCTATCAAACTCACAATGAATGACTTTGTAAGGGACAAAATAAGGAGAAAGGATGGCTCATTTCCACTCTGGGGAGAAATGCTTGCTGGAGGATGTGTAAGTATAAAGTTCCTTGCTTATTAATTTCTCTTCTAAAGAGCTGTGTATGGTTAGGGTGTTTTGATGTAAAATGGTAAAAAGTAGATATTTATTATCAATATAATAATAAAAAGCAGTATTTACATGTATGTTTCAAATTTTCATGCGAAGAGTCACTCTTGTCATCTATGTAGAAACATCTCTATATTTGATATTTATATTCAAAATCTTTGACCTTTATCAGGCTGATAAGTTTTTCATTTTATTTACAAATTTTCTAGAGATTTTCAGCATGAAGTTTAGGAAGCTTGAGAAATCCAAGGATGTTAAGGATAATAATTAATAATTTAAATATTTACCTTTGACCTTTTAACCTTTTGACAGGCGGGTGGTTCACAGGTCATGTTCACCAACCCTCTAGAGATTGTCAAGATCCGACTCCAGGTTGCCGGTGAGATTCAGCATGGTCCTAGAGTATCAGCCATCACTGTCATAAAGGAACTCGGACCATTTGGTCTCTATAAGGTGAGATTGGGTTAATTAGATCCTGATCTGAAATTCAGTACGCTGCATTTTTATGCCTCCGCCGCCGTTAGGTGGTGCCTAGGCATTATGTTTTCGGGCTGTCCATCCCTGCGTCCGTCCGAGACTCGTTACTGCAATTACTTCAGAATCGTTAAACGGATTTTGACCAAACATGGTTTAAGTATGTATAAGCATGTGAGGATGAACTGGTTAGATTTTGGGTACAATGGGTCAAAGGTCACAGGTCAGAGGGCAAAAAAACTTTTTAAAAATCACCCAAAATTGGTTGTTACCGCTTTAATTTCAGAACCGTTGAAATGATTTTAACCAAACAGTATGTATAAGCATGTGAGAATTAAATGATTAGATTTTGGGCCCAGGGGTTTAAAGATCAAAGGTCACAGGGCAAAGAAACTTTTAAAAAATCACCCAAAATTGCTTGTTACTGCTATTACTTCCTAACAGTGGAATTGATTCTGACCAAACTTGGCTCAAGTATTTATAAGCATGTGAGGATGAACTGATTCGATCTTGGTCTCAGGCGGTCAAAGGTCACAGGGCCAAAAGACTTTTTAAATGTCACCCAAAATGTTTTTACCACAATAACAGTGAACGAATTTCTTCCAAACGTAACTCAATTATTTATAAGGATGTGAGGAAGAACTGATGAGATATGGTCACAGGACCAAAATTTATGAATATCTCCCGAAATGTTTCTGATTTCCGATAGCATGGGAGAAGTGGTAATATCTTACTGATCGCATGATGGCGGAGGCATGAATTTCGACTGCGTGCGTTCGAGGATTCATCTAGTTTATAGGTACACTCCAGTTGCAGTGTCATTCTACTGAGATATCTGAATCATGTTTAATAAAAAAAAAGATCCATTCATTTTGTCCAGATAATTATTGACCCGCATTCACCCATCCTAATACCTCATTTATAATGTTGATTCAGTACAACTGCAACCTTCTGAATTCTTAATGAACGGCTTGATTTATGCATTAAAGAATTAAGAAATTTATCTTTTTTCTTTTTTTTTCTTAAGGATATCAATTCATTTTATGATGGTATGTTTATCAAGTTAATTGTATTATTCAAGCTTTTCAAACTAATTGTGTCTTGATAGAAGTGGATATTATTATAATTCATTCGGAACGACCGCAATTAAAAAAAAATCTCGTAATAAACTTACTTAAAATGTATGTTTATTGTCTCTCCTCACATCAAATTATTTTATCTAATGTCATTTCACCCCATTAATTATTTCCCTATCAGGGTTCCAAAGCGTGTTTCCTGCGTGACATCCCATTCTCAGCCATCTACTTCCCATGCTATGCTCATCTTAAGAAGTACTTTGCAGACAAAGATGGTCACAATTCACCGGGGTCCCTTCTGGTTGCTGCTACAATTGCTGGTAACATTTCAGTATTATCTTTCATATCAATAGTTTTATTTCACATATTTGGTTTTGTGATTTAACTGTAATTGAATGATGGATTGAGTATTAATGTACATATATGGTATCAGAATATTCATTTTTTACATGATTGTTCTGGTATTGTGTGGGTTTTCTATTGACCCTCTTGCTGTCAGGTATTGAAATTTGAAATTGAAAATATAAAGTAAATAATAACCCATTGATTTAATAGGCATGTAGACACACCTTCACTTCCCTGTTGATCTGAATTTGCTTCAGAATGATAGCTGCACCCAGATTTCCTCAGAAGTGATAGTTTGACGAATCTCGATCGCCAGCTGATATTATTTGCTTACCATATATATATCCATTTGCGTGGCACTCCTGTGCTAACTCTATCACACCAACCGATGTTATCAAGACATGTTAATGGACGGTGGCCTGGGATGGTCTAGACCGGAGTGATAGACTGTTCCTTTACAGTTGTTCATATCAGAGAGCATGATGGAATACTAGAAAGATATCCTGGCATGCATAATGTTTGAAACAGCCACGAAGTCACGTATAGTAATTTTTTCTTGATATACCCTTTAACTCTTTGTGTGTTCACCCGTAAACCCCCTGTGTGTTACATTATTTAGGGAAGGTACATGTTTCTATGGGCAAATCTGTGCAAAAGTGCGAAGAAAACAGGCCAACAGATGTTCAATGATGCGAAGAAAACGTGGAATGAGTTAACCAGGTGCTCCTGATGCTTGCTATGTCACACTGGTTGATTTAAAAAAAAGCCTGCAGGTGATGGTGAGAAGTGGTCAAACAATGATTGTATGTACCATTGCAGTCACCAATTGTAATTGTTTGTTTATTTTGCATCCTTTTACCAGGTGCTCCTGCTGCTTACTCCGTCACACCTGCCGATGTTATCAAGACACGATTGCAGGTGGTTGCTAGGGGTGGTCAAACCACGTATACTGGAGTGATAGACTGCGTAATCACCAACCATAATGTTTTGTTCATTTTGCATCCTTTGACCAGGTGCTCCTGCTGCTTACTCCGTCACACCTGCCGATGTTATCAAGACACGATTGCAGGTGGTTGCTAGGGGTGGTCAAACCACGTATACTGGAGTGATAGACTGTGCTAGGAAGATCTACCAACAAGAAGGATTCAGAGCCTTCTGGAAAGGTGGACCAGGTAAGAGCCATGACATCCAAGAGAGATTATAGTCATACCACATGAGTGATATACTTTGCTATTCATAAGGCTTTGACTTTTAAGAGGTGTTGTTGAAAAGTTGCAATTGATTGCAAATCAACTGCAAATCAGTTGCAAATTATAACGCCTATTTTCATTCGTGCATGACATGTGCCACTAAAGAGGCACACATGAAACTATGATTTTAATTAGCATGTTCTGATAAACTGCAACTTGTGATCAATTGCAACTTATGAACAATACCCTTTAAGACCATGAAATTGTAAGATTGAAAACATATCATCAGAGCCCTATGGCCTAAAAAGTTGCATTTTAACGCAACTCAAAGTATCTAGCGTAGATATTAAATATGCATTTCTGATTGGTTGAAAATAGAGTTCAGTTAAATTTTATAACTTGCATTTAAATACAACTTATTATGCAATGGGGCCCAGGATAAGAAGGGTCAGAGAGCCAGACCAGATATTTTGGCCCACAGAGATCAGATCTCATGTTACAAGTTGAAAAAAAAACATGTGAAAAAAAGATGTATTCATGAAGTCTTGATTCTGTCCATGAAAGTCAGAACTCACTGCAAACCACTGCGGCATATTAACAAAATTCACTGTCATGTGAATTAAAGGGGAATTACACCCAGACAATAATGTACAGTCAGTATGAAGAATTTTCACAGTTTGTTCATCTTATTTTTCTTCATTTAATGAGAGCAATTTAATGTCTGAATGTAAATCCCCTTTAATAATACCTGAAGGAATGACTGAGTAAAAGGCCTTTATTGCCATGCTTTCTTTCATGAGAAATCGTTTGATTCAGCTATTTGTCCAATTTTTTATCTAATACATATTTCATACGGGCTGGCATTTCTTAAACCCGATGTTCTGATTTATTGATGCCTGTTCAGTATTATCACATCTTGCATTTAGACACCATACCAACATTGAAATATAATGTGATTTGATTTGATCTTTTTTCCAGCTCGTATCTTCCGCTCCTCACCTCAGTTTGGTGTAACCCTACTCACCTATGAATTGCTGCAGAGAGCATTCCCATTGGACTTTGGTGGAAGGTGAGTAGCAGTAGTGTTTGTTATGTCCCCTCGAACCATATTATACAAAGAATTGAATGTTGACACTGTATAAAAACTCAGCAATAATAAATGGCATAATTTAATGGTTTGTAATATGCCAGGAGATGTTGGTACATGTATGATGCATTAGATACTAATCCCAAATTATACAGATTGTAGTTCAAATTAGATATTATCATATCTACAAGAGGATTTTGTAAGAATTTATCTAGAATTCTTCTAAGCCTAGCAACGGCATGTAGAATTAAGTCTTTGGTGCATTTTCATACCAAACACTTTGCTTGGTTCTTGGTTTAATGGTGGATTTTTACGAAGACGTCTGACACCCAAGGAGATCTACAAGAGAAACTTGGGTAAATGACCAAAAATCTGTATATAAGTCGTGAGATTTTTTTTATGTTTCAGTAGGATTTTCATACCTTTCATTGGCCAACAGTTTGTTCTATATCCTTTAACAAATTCTATTACATCTCAATTTTACTCCTAGCCGCCCTGAGGGATCTCAAGTGAAGATATCACAACATGTAGCTGATCTACCCCCTGTCAATCCTGATCACATTGGAGGCATGCAGCTAGCCGTCGCTACCTTCTCAGGTGTTGAGACAAAGTTTGGTCTCTTCCTACCCAAATTTAGACAAACGCAAGCTACCTAAACCTAAGCTATTATCTATTACTACCGTGAATAGTTTTTTAACTTAAACCCAGCACAGAGCTGGTTATATGCTACTTTTCAAAAAGGTTTAGCTTATATGAATATATATATATATCAAGAGGCATATTTGTTACCTTTCACTTTAAAAGGCGAGAAGGTTGAATGTTGCAGTGCATGATTCATGACGATGGAGGGTATTCTATATGCAGCCTACTTGAAATGGATGCAGAACAAACAGATTTTGAAAAGCCAAAAATGTACCAGAGTATCATTTTTGTCAATGATATTCAATTCCATAGAACAAAAATCGGGTTTTAAAATTGCTTTTGTATAAAAGCATTTTAATTGTGCTGATCACACACACTTCAACCTGTGATTACACGAACTGATGATCAGATGGTACAATGCCGCTGGGGGATTCATTCATCTGAAGGAACGTAATTTTATAAATTTCATTTTTAACTATGTTAAAAAAGTGAATGAAAATAATGCTCATTTTTTCATGTGTTACTCTAGTTACATCCAGATATCAGAAGAACTTATTTGAACATATTTGCAAATGTGTCTATTACATTTGATGAGCTTGGTGTGCTTTGGGGATGACAACGGTTGTCATCGGATGTGAGATAACTAGGAATGGAATTACCCTCCGAACTAACAGTGTTTCAAAAGTTTTCAGGCCAGATTAATCAATTGATATCGGCTTTTTGGTGATAGAGGACCAGCTGTATGAATAAAAGTGCAAGGATATTATCAGCAAACTTTTGTGACTTGTTGCGTTATATATGAACTATTGTGGGAGTGACTTTTTAATTCATTCTTGATTGTTGATAAACTGAATATACTTTGAATCATGGACAATACAGGGCTTCGTTCAAAATTGCATGGGAAATGTGTTTTTCACTCAGCATAAGCTGAAGGTCAACAGTCAATTTTGATTATATGCAAGATCTTAGTAAGATTATGCCACAAACGATGTTATGATTGTAATAAATGAACTTTTTAGATATGATTATATCATTTGCGTTGGCGATTTGAACTTATCTGATTTTCACATGTTCATTGGAAAAACATGTCCAATGGTTGTTATCTTATGTTTACCATGTTTGTTGTTAAATCCTTTTCATTTTGCCAAATAAACTGTACCATTCTAACATTGCAGCATGGTTTTCTGATAAGTTTCTTCATACAATGCATTCATAAACAACAATCGTCAAAGTATGATTAAGGTAATGTGACACCATGATCTTTTTTCAACAGTTTTATGTTTAATTTCTACCTTGCCAAATCTATGCAAGTTCTGTGAAGTCATGGTGTATGTCTTGCCTTGTAGATGACGCATTGAGATTTTGAACACAATAACTTCAGATTTCGTATTTTTGACTCAATAATTATTTATTTATTGTCTTGTAAAATTGATAATAACCTACTTTTTCTGGATTGCCTGGCTCAATATATAGAGATACTAAGGAATGACTTTTCTACAATGTGATCTACTTCTCAGTGTTGAATCTTTAAAGAAAATTATAATAATATCCTATCTTGATTTAATCTTTTGATTTATCAGAGAAACAAAAAAAGGAATCAAGTTGTAGGGAAATTATTGTTAAAATGGTTAACAAGTTTTTCTTTAATACTTCTTCTTAGGGGATAGTCAAACCTGTTTAAAACTGTCTGCCTCCAGTACTGATCAGGTAATGGATGCAGTAATTCACTTTTCAGTACTTCAAAAGATAATTGATCATTGATCGCAGTGCTGGTCACTATACCATGTTTGATTTTCATGGTTCCCTTGCTTGCAAAAGGCTTTTAGAAAAATGAAACATCGCTGATTCAAGTGATATAAGATTAGCAGGGGGTACATATATACCACAGAACAGATAAGTTATTTTTAGACTGTTACAGTTCCTACTAGATATGATATATTTTTGTTACTTCTGAGGTCATCTGGGCTATTTTCTGAACTATATTCTTACTATTGACTCTAGATTTGTGTGTTGTGTGTGAGATCTGATACTTTTTCTTGTTAGTTGACAGTGGTTATCTTGACATAATAGTTAACCCACAATTCATCCTGTTGCTTTTAAATTCAATGATGGAAAATATTTATGCCACTCCTTGAAAGTCAACCGTATACCCAATCTGAACTGCATCTAAGACTCCAGTTACACAGCGAGACCGGGCTAGCCCGTAGCTGACCCTGGCCTAGCTGTGTAACCAGGCAAAACGGGCCAGCCCATGGGCTAGCCCATTCAGTGTAACCGGGGTCTTTGAAAGAAAAGCAGTTCTTTTCTCAAAACCCTTTTTCTATGTAAAGCTTCATATTGCTTTTAAATGCTTTGAATATTACATTTTTAAGGTATGGTATTATGTATTTCAAGTTGGTGCTGCTGATTTCCCAAGTTCTTTTTCCCTAAGGTCTACAAAATAATCTTTGTAATTCATAATTCAGTCCATTTTCATTCACAAATTTAGTTACTTTAAATTACTGTTATAAACAGATGATTTGATTAGTTACTTTAAATAACTGTTATAAACAGATGATTTGGTTAGTTTCTTTAGATAACTGTTTTAAACATATGATTTGATTAGTTACTTTAAATAATAATTTGCATTTATATAACTATTATTAAATATTATTAAATAACTGTTATAAACAGATGATATGATTGATCATATATTAACCTCTTTTTCCCAGGTTAGGAAATCATCCTCTTCTAACAGGAGGAATGTTAGGATAGAAGTTCCTTGCTTGTGAGTCCATGCTGGTAACTTTTTTTTTAAATCATAGAATGCCTTCAATCATTGACCATTGTTTTTTGCATCATTATGCTGTATACTAATTGATTTTGATGCATAATGCAATACTGTTTGTTTGATTTTTCTTTAGTTCGAAATTAAAATGATCATGATATATGATCCACGTTGTTTGTAAGGGTTATAAGTAAAAGGGCAAATGTATTAAGTGGAAACTGGAGCTGGTCACAAGATTTTCTAATTTTAAGACTTTTTTTCATGAAACGGATCATTCATATTTCTTTGTATAGAACTTCAAAAAAAATTACACTCTGTTAAGAAACAATTGATTAGGCTGCTACAAGCTCAGTATTCTACCCAACGATTATTCATACAGTATTGTAAGATTGCTGAAGTAGTAGTTATATGACATATCGTTTTCAAACGATCTTGATGTGTGTTGAGATATTAATCTCCTGAAGAGGCCAATAATGCCATTGATACATGATGTGTGACATGTTAAGCACCTGTGATATGGTGTAACTTGGCCGTTTTTAAAGATACCATTGTACAAATTTATAAATTACACAATCTCATTTACTTCCAACAAATCAACACCACCAGTACATCACTGCAGCTTTTTGCTTGACGTATGAAGTGGTCTTTGATGTATTGAAATGCAACTTTTGAGGAGCAATGCAAAAGATGCTACAATTTTTCTTCAGCTGATTTCTTTGAAATAAATGAGATTGTGTACGATCTGGATTGTTCTATGATTGTCTATCTATACAATGCTTGAATCTACTACAGCAAATTTTCTATGATGAAGGAGAAGGTGTGGTAAAGGAAAGGAATAAATTTGCTGCACACTGCTGTGCTTTTTGTACAGACTTGACAAAATATGTGACAGTGTTTATTTTGTTTAAAGTACAGTGCTAGTGAAACTATTTCATTGCCTGTTATAACTATAAAGCTGAGAACAATGATATCACTGGACAATATATATCGTTCTGTTCATTAAAGTGAAACCAACCCCTGGAATTATCGTGCTCTCATTGAATGAAGAAAAAGCAGATGAACAAACTGAAAATTTTATCAAAAGTGGACAACCCATTCAAAAGTCATGAATTTTCAAGCTCACAGAGATTTGCCGATCACTGCCGCTCATGGGGATCCGTGAGATCGGCAACACCGACTGAATCTGTGACGTCAAGTCGGACAACTCCTCATTCACTTTGTACATACAATGACTTAAATGGATTAATGTAAAATTTAGAGTAAAGGGTTGCAACATCATTCTTCTCAAAATACATGCAGAATCTATACAAAAATGCTATAACCCAACTGAAAATTGGCAGTTTGGCTTTTCTGGAAAAAAAAAAGGAAATTTTGTGTGCAGAGTGAATGAGGAGTTATCTGATATGACGTCACAGATTCCATTGAATTTGCCGATCGCGTGGATCCCCATGAATGGTAGGGATCGTCATATCTCTGTGACTATGAAAATTCATAACTTTTGAACGAGTTGCCCGATTTTGGTCAAATTTTCACAGCTTGATCATCTGATTTTCTTCATTCAATGAAAGCACGATAATTCCAGTGGTTGGTTTCCCTTCAATAGTGATAACAAGCAAAATATCCTGACTTGCTATGTAGATGTCCATGAATCACAATGGCGAGCATCACTGATCAGGTTGTTCCATGCATTGCTCTGAAGATTTGAAATATTCATAAATACTTTTATTTCTCGCAAATATAACGTTATGGATGGCACTTGAAAATTGGATGAGTTTGTTAACTTTAATCTAAAGAAACACAAGTGTAAAATATGTAAACCTACAGCACTTTCTTCACAGCAGTGTTTGGAGCAACCAGATGATTGATGATGTCCAAAGATTGATATTTATTCAAACACTTTAGGAGACAACACACAAATAATTATTCTGATACGATTTTCATGAAGGTAAGCCACTTTGTTTTTTGTTTTTATTCAATGTTCTTAAAATTCCATTCTTTACAACTTTACTACCTAAATGCTAATATAAGGATTAGCAAGTATTATTAACAAAATAACATACTGAGATATATTTGTAATGCTATATTCATATCACCAAACTTGCTCCAAACTGAACAAAATTTTACTGTTTTGTAATGTTTTTGTGCAATATGTTTAAGCATAGCAACAATGATCTGAACAGAAACCTGCTTTCACCTTATAGGGTGTAAAGAAAAGTTCTTAATTTTTTTTTCGTTTTTTTGACATTTTTGGTCAATAAGATTGACATTTTGGTAAGTTGTTTAGTGAACTAGATCGTCATGTATTATATTCAAACAGCAAGCTATTAGTATAACCACACAGAGTTTATTCTTTTAAGATAAAAGAGTGGAAGCAAAATTTCATTTGTTTCAAATGAAATCTCTCTTAAAGATATTTTTGTATCATAACCAAAATACATGCTTTTGGATATTGCATCTCTAGAACTGATAATATATAATCGGCAAAGTTTATAAGAGTTCAAACATCCATGCAGCTTTAATTCTGGTTGCTTTGGGCATAGAAGGTGAAATTTGATTGCTCTCAGATTGGGAATGGCCTGAAAGGATTGCTCCTTCACATTCACTCATTGCAGAAAATTAATCCCACAATAACCTAAAATCTTAGCAGATTTCATTTGCAACTTGAATGAATTTAATTCTAAGATTGAATAAAAAAAAAGGTTGACAAGTCATTCAACAAGTTATGTTATTTTATGTCGAGATAATGGATAAAATCAGCTTTTTTTGTAGTAAAAAAATAATACAGAAACAGTTATTTGAAGTTGTTGAAACATACATCATTGTCTACCAACACATTATCTAATCCCGTGGTTTAATTCAACATAATAGTTTTAGGAATATTCTGTCGGTACAGTTCCAGTTGATTTTTCTTCAATGCAAATACAAAAGTATTCTTTTCATTTTTTTCGATCATTCAATACCTTTAAATTAATACATGTACGGCGCTTTTTGAACTGCAAAATTATTATAAACAGTAAAAAGTAAAAGAGTTCTTTAACAGCAATTGAACAGATATTTAAAAATCAAATATGTTAGAACAATTTAAAAATATGGACCATTCCTCAAGATAAGGACACAATAATTACAATTCATGGGCGACTTCAGCCAGCTATATAATACTTGGTTTGTCTGAAAAAAGGAGAATTCTCTAACAGTATAAGATAAAAAGTAGAATTTTTTAATATATTGAAGACATATATCTTTATCCCACTATTGTCTTCATTGAAATTGTGCCACAACACTGAAATACCCGTGAGTACGGCATGGCGTCAAAGTCTATTTATATTTTCACAAAAAAATTGATGATATCTGTCAGAACAGTAGATGGTGTGAAATATGCGCAAAGTTAGTGTGAACAAAAATGATGCCACACCGACCACAAGTTTAAATAAAAAAGATAAAAATTATTTTTAAACAATATTTTCTTCTATAACGATACATTATTGGGTTTAAGAAATGAAAGTACTTGTAGGTAATAAAATGTATATATACATTTATTATAAGTTTGTTTTCCGATATATAAATATATACATTCATATTGTTAATTACAATATTCACATCACATTGATCATCACATGAATTGAATTTCATTGCACTTCTTTATGTACCCCTCTTCACATATACCAACATTCTCCGTAAACCAAGTCTATCTCAAACACATTATTTGCAAAAATTCAGATATGACATGCAATATCCAATTCCAAGAAGACAATCTTTGAAATCTTTTGAAATTAAATTCCACCTGGTATTTGTTGCTTGATTAAAATTCCCTCTGAAATACTCCAAGAAAAAGTCTAAAATTAAGGCAATTCAAAATATTTGATTTGAATATTATGATACAAAAATATCTCCAGAAACCTAAAGATTTAATTACTCAAAAATTTATTTTATTTCCTCTTAAAGCCCAAGTATAGTTTTGGTAAAAGCGAATATTTTTATCGACAAATTTTGTCTTCAAATCTACCTAAAAAGAAACATGATATCATGAACATGTTGTACAAAAGATTGTACGAAAAATTAACAAGTTTTGGAAAAGTTATAACCTAAAGTGTGGAAAATATTTTAGCGTCGTAGCCCCCGACGCGAATTCAATATTTTCTTTCTTGATAAAGGACAGCTTCTCATGAACAGAATTGGATAAAAATTTCAGAATTTATTCTTTATGTATTCCTTTTTAGCATGCTTTAATAAATTCTTGGAAATAATTTTCTATATGCCCGATAAGAAGCAGAATATTGTTATAACCAAGAGAGGGCGCTAAATACGATTTAAAGGTCAAATTCAAATTTTCAAAAGAATTCGCTCGTAGAAAAATATGTTATGATCTTGAAATGTGTATAGAAACTATATGTCATGGTATATATCCCCAAAATTCACATTTCTTTAATCTTTACCAAAACTATACACGGGCTTTAAAACAGATGATTACATTTGTTAGTTTTAATTGATTTTTAATCAGAAGACGAGTTACAATCAGAACAAGAATGTGCTCAAGAGGTATTGAATGTTCCTTCTTTTAAATACAGTCAAGAACCTAATGGAATGTGTTTGTAAAAAATGACTTGTCATTTTGGTACCAAATAATGTTGAAAATGAGCACCGAAAACAGAGGAAAAATACCATATACGCTGCACCTGTGAATATACTTGACCTTGACTTCAGTGATTTCCAAGTATACATATGGAATAATTTGTTTAGAACTAGTGTTCCAGATGATGCATTTATATGACATCATCAACTTGGTACTCAATAAGGGGTATTAAAAGATCCAACACACTTTGCACCATTTACAAAATGTGCATTCTCACCGGATCGATGCACCCCCTGATCTCAAATAGCAAAGATAGAAGCATGTAGCAAGTGGCAACCATAGGGTTTACAACTTCTTATTTAAAAGAAGATGTACATTAATATCTTTTTATCAAATGCTATGAGTACATTAACTTTCAGCATGGAATGTGTGATCAGAATGACAAGTAAAAGAGCAGGAATTTGACGGGAGTGGAGAAAAAGTGCACTTTGTCGGGAATTTCTGCATGTCACATCTTTGGATAATGGTCTCTTCCAATGTGATTGAATTACATCCTTGTGCATTATCTCGAGTGTCATGATATGATAGATGTTTAATTTCATTTCATTGCAGAGAGGTGTAAAAATAGATCAATTTTGACATACAATTTCTTTTATTTTAGTCCATCATTTCCATATCATTCTCTCACCCGTTTCCTAATTGTCAGTCTCGCCCATCAGTTCTCTCTCCTTTTCTCTTTGTCTTTTCACAACCATTTTACCTTCTCTGTAATCTCATTAACATTCATGCATTCTCCATAACATCTGAAAATGTCCTTACAAATTCACCTTCAAAGATGAAAAGTTGATCAGTTGTCTGAAGATGATGTGCAATCTACGAAAGGTTGAGACGTTTCATCTGCTACAGATGGTTTATCATGCGGATGCTGCATGGGTAGTCACGATGGATGCGTGGGGTGATCAGACAGATGCAATCGGGAGCATATTACATCATAATTTTTCAGGATTTTGTGCATGTTGGAAAGTTTCTTTGATATTCATTTTACTTTCTCCAATCTGTACTGTTTATACTGCATTGGGAATTACTTGTTTTCCTG
>BQKZ01002113.1:84208-103394 GCA_036244855.1 Temnopleurus reevesii
GGGAGGGGGGGGGGGTCTTAAGTGTCATAGTACCTGCTATTGATTCTGTTCCTCTTATCATCGAATCAGGGAGATTCTAAGATTCCCATCTCCCTGAATAAAAGATGTCTGGTGGCTCTTATATTCCAAGTGTACCTTATAATCATCTCATAATATTCAGTCAGTTCAATCTTCATATTGTTTATTTGATTCAGTGTTCATGTTGCTTTTGAAACTATACACTTCCCTGTTTCGAGTTATGATATGAGCTTTTGGTTTTTCTTCTTTTTCTTTGCTCGTTGAGGTCGTACCACTTCTGTCGATTTGCTCTCACACCGTCCAACAGAGGTCTGAATTTCGTTGACACGTGGACTAAAGACTGTATGCAAAAGGAAAACAGCAAAATTTAATTTAAGGAAAATCATCTTTAACTCTTCTTCCAAAAAGCAAATCGAAACTATTCAGAAATGGCGAAATATCAGACTCGAATGAAACACAAACCTTCAGCCTGGACTTAACTTGGTCCAACGTTAAACATTTGAGTTTTTACACCAAAGAATACTTACTTATAAAATAACTGAATTACTATATCATAGTCTCATAAAAACATATTTCATTGATTTAATCATGTAAAAAAAGATTGGAAATCAATGCCATCACGTATAATTCATTTATAGAATGGTCATGATTTGTAAAAAAAAAAAAAAAAAAAAAAAAAAAAAACCCAAAAAACATTATGAAAGAAAATAACAATAATAATAAATAATAATACCGATTAAACAAAAAATAAATAATCAAATGAAAAACTGTAATCGAAAAGTAAAATGACAAGCTTCATGTTTTGGAAATTTACCTCTTACCTCATTATCTACACTTAGCATATTTATATGTGAATATATAACTATCTTAAGAATTTTGTCTGTCAACTTTGGTAAATTTTTTTTTATTAACTCAATGGAATTTTGTGTACTAAAAACCCTCTAATATTAAAAAATTACAGGCTTATTTTAAATTGGCTATCTTCACATGGTGCATATTTAACCAAAATCAAGCTAAAGATTAAGTTGAAGATGATGTAAACTAACCTCATAGAGGGGTATACAGACTCCATCAATGAATCCAAGTTGCATCTCTGGCAATTCATCTTTTCTTCTCCGATCAAACATCGACTGAAACATGAATAGATAAACACACTTTAACAATGTAACACATTGCGATACGTAAATGAATTGAATCATGAAGGTGTTATACTTCTATGATTTTTGACAGCAAATATGTTACCAAAATCCTCATTGTAAGACTTTTTTTTACATTATTTCATACAAATATTAAATTTAATAACGTACTTGGTTTCCATGGTAGCCAATATAGTTTGTTCTCATCTAATTTGTTGTGCAATAATGCTTACCGTGGGTTCAATCTTCAGCTCAATCCTCTCCATATCTCCCTGGTCAAAGAATTCACTCGTCACCAGCTCAGCAATCTACACAAATTGGAAATGTAAAATTGCATCATGTAAAAATTAATTTAAGATGTAAAAATAGCATTCGGGAAGGAGCATTTCCGTGGAGCTCATAATTTTTTTTGTTACTAAAGTGTTTAATCTTTTCAAAACGGTTTCAAGTAAATTTTCATCCCCAAAGTATAGTTAATCGATAATGATTATGGCATAAAAAATATAATTTAGCCCTCCAAATCAAATCTGGTATTTTTGAAAGAAAAGTTCAGCAATTACTTATTTAACCCTGATGGTAATGGACAAATAATAGTGAAAATAATGAACAGAATAGTACCAATCCTTCAAATTGTCACCTATATTTTTAGTTAATCAATTCGCTAGATTTATATTAGATCGTAACATTCACTGTAATTTAGGATTCTATGCCCAAAAGAATACATTTTCAATATGTGGAACTTACTTTCTGTTGTATTCTCCATGGCTTCGTGCTTGCAGCAACATCACTTGCTGTCATCAGCATCGACCTAAACAATTAAAAAAAAGGGATTGTATGTCTATCTCTGTCACCTTGTACAGGCCATAATGAATTACAAAGAATTAGTATTTGATGAATGACATTGCTAAATAATTACTGAAATTGGCGATATTACAGCAGTTTCAATATATTGTTTACAAAATGTCCACAGAATATTAAAAATAAATAAACAAATCACCTGAGAATCTCTTTATTCTGAGATGTTGACCAGTCATGTGACCTTGTTCTGATCATTTCAAAGAAGGCACCCCGAACTCTGTTGAAAAAAAAATGATAATCATAAATGAATCGGGAAATTATAATGCATAAAATAAGATAAAAGAGATATGTTGCAAAGTAATATGCTTCGTCACCCTATAAGCTTAAATATTTCTGTACAGCATACTTATCTTTTAACTAAATCTGTTTAAATTGATTAAAAATGTTAAAAATATTTTAAAATGTCGTAGTATAATTTGAAGAAAATACACATTCTGATATATGATTACATTCTTTAAAGCTTTAAACAAAAACAAAATCAGAATAGTTATTTGTAATATAGAGGTATCTGAAATAGAAAATAAATATTCATTGTCGCTAGCTGTATGACGATATCGAAACCTTAAAATTTAATTAGTTTAAAATTTTGAATTAAATCATAAACTCCCTGTAAAAAGATGATCATATATGCTTGTTTGTATATATGCATTAATCCTTTCAATATGATGTTGAACACACTTTTCAATAAAACAAATCTTTTCAATTTGGGAGACGCCTTGAGGAAGGTGATGAGTTCAGGACAAGAAGGAGATTGAGATCGAGATAAGAGATCGACTTACTTGAAGTGGAGGGCGAGGTCAGTAGAGATGATAGAATGCTTGAGGATGTTCATTGCCTCGCTGTACTGCTCTGAGGATAAGTTTCCAAAGATGTTATGACCCTGGAAGATGGGAAAGGGGGAAAAGATACTTAGGTTTCAAACGCTGTACTTGATTTGTTTCCCCAGGCCGACAATGTGCTTCAGGGAACTCTTGCAAGAAACAATCGTGACCACAAGTATGAGGACATATTCTAACGAAAAAGGCCGTTCATTATCCCATTTGGGGTTATTCACCTAATTCTTATGAGACCACATTTCTGTAATTTGATAAATATTCATGGGAATTTAGCGTGTCATATAAACTACAATTTAAAAAAAATCTCTGATAAATTCATGTACTTCACCGTGTGAAGCTTTTGTCGGATTTAAATCATCATTACTAAGAAATTGATATTAAAATAATCTCACCTGGCTACTAAGAATCATAACCGCGTGATTAAAGTGATGATATTCCATGGTAGCCTTAGATCCGTACAGCTGGGCTAGTGCTGACTGCGACCTGGAAGAGATTGAGAAAAGATAATGATAACGTATGAACATAGTACTTCTATCATCGTATGAAGGTCATCATCGTATGAAGGTCATCATCGGTCCGTTTTCCCTCGGGTAAGTGGCGTTCTTTCATGTCAGCTAGATGAAACCAGTGCTGAATACAAGCAGTTGCTGTATCACAGGCCTCATCATCTTAGCTGTAATACAAAGTTACAACCTTGTACCGAGAGAGATCTGGACATTGGGAAATTGTTGTGTGATGACATGAGATCATGATGAGTTTTAAGACTGTGAGTAAAAGACGATGAATCAAAATAAATGTTTTTATAATGAAGTAATCAAAAGATCATTGTGCAATCACATAATACATTGTTGATAATTATTTAGTGATGCGTGACGGAGCGAGTGGCTTGTCATAGAATTCAAACTTTATATGATATAAAAAGATCACAACCTGATAATCTTCTACAGCATCGTCGTATAACTTTAATATCTAACTGCTCTGGAAATCGAAATGGTTTGAACTATTTTGTGGTATTAGAAAAAATTCTTGGTATTATCACGATACACAGGATGGCGATCATCACCATCACCATCATCATCATCATTATCATCAACACCATCATCATTATGAACATCATCACCATCATCATCATCATCATCACCATCACCTTCATCATCATCATCATCCGTCATTATCATCATCATCATCATCACCATCATCACCATCACCACCATCATCATCAACATCATCATCAACATCATCATCAACATCATAACTAACATCACCATCATCATCATCATTATCATCATCATCATCATCATCATCATCATCATCATCATCAATATCATCATCAGTACCATCATCATCCTCAGCATGAGTGATAGAATATCATATGAAAAATTTAGATTTTATTGGGGTATTATCACCTTTTAACTAAACTTCTAAAAGCGGGTTAATGATACCCGTTTCGTGTTAGTTTCGTGTGACTGTTTATTTATCTTAATAAATACTATTTTACCGTTCATTCTGTTTTATTTTCACAAGACGACGACGAAAACAATATATGTTGTGAGTTTCAACTCCAAGCACGACGCCCTTTTTAATCCAATCTTTCTACCAGCCCTGCCCATGTTTTCACCCCATTATGCAAATTTCTTATCAAGGATAAGCATTCCAACACCGTCGATGTTACTTATCAATCCCACAACCTACTGACAACCCTGCAAGCCAATAATACATAAACAGTCCATCTCGGGTCCGGGTTATTTTTGCGTCTTCGTCTGAGAAAATCCATCGATTTTCACCTGAAACTTGGTCGTCTCGTGTTTCTTCGTTCACTCGTGCGCTCCAGTTAATGAGTAACTGAATCCCTCCAAGCCTCATGAAACGTGTATTTATGCGGTGGGCCTTTTTCTACTCCTTCTCTTGCCAGGAGCTACCCACGATTTTACATCTATTCACTGAAGATCTGAGAGAAGTTTATATGTAGGCAGTAAAGCGCTGCATGGTACCCGCTTTACTGGGTGTTAGGTTAACATAATGAAACTCTATATGACAGTCTTTACAGTAACTTAATCTAAAATGTTATTGTCATAAACATAAATTGAAATAAATATATGTGTTCATATTTGTGTAATTGAATAAGAAGTGGTAGCAGCAGTAGTAGAAGTAGTAGTAGTAGTAGTAGTAGTAGTAGTAGTAGTAGTAGAACAGCAGCCAAAGCAGTGTTAATACTAGTGGTTGTTAATGGTCAATAGTTAAAAAAAAAATAAAAAATTCACAATTTGGCAGAAGCAATGATGAATCTTCAGAACATGCTTATCATATGCATCTGCTTAAATTATTCGATCATGTGAGGTGCAGCCCCCACTTAGTAGGTCAATACGTGCAAACCTATGGGAGTATGTATAATACCCCCCCCCCCCCCCCCCCCCCCGTATAACAGGACTCCTACAAATTTTAAAACGTTCCGTGGTGTCTGTGGGTAGAAATGGCACAATTAATTTTCTCCAAGATAAATCCCGAGTATGAAATTATGAAAAATTTCCAAAATTTTTCTATCCCAGGATGGACAAAAATAACACGGTCGCTGTTTGAAAACGGATGCAAAATGATGATTGACAGATCAACATAAGAATGTTGTAAAGTGCACTTAACTCATACGGTTTAACACCTCTTTAGCAAACCGTCGTACAAAGTTTATTTCACTTGCATGTTAGTAACAATATTCAACTACTCGCACGATATTTAAAATTTTGTTACTATGTTTAATTCTGACAAGACGTCTGACATTTTGAAGAAAAATATTTGTTCTGAAAGCTAACATTATTTGGTTCTACAGGTTCATCGCCAAAACACTTCAATACATTGCACCCTCAGATCTAATGTAGATGTGAACACATCAGAGGCTGGTCAACTTAGCATACCCAAACTTCTCTTGCATTAAATACTCAATTGAATGTTTAAAGCATAATTTCTCATACATATGCCATTTTGTTTAGAATTCGTATAGCTTTAACAATCAATGTTGTAAACAATACCTTTATACATCGTGACACAATATTGGCCTTAAAGAACCATAATTTTGAATTTTGCGTTTTGTAGTTTCTTCTCCTGTTTTCTGTGGATTCTAATTGATTCTGAGTGGCTTTTGTTGAAAATTGTGGACTTCCTGCTTAAAGTTATTCTACAATGTATCCCTTTTCTCTCTTATATGTAATTTATGCTCTGAGGGCTTTGAGCATCTAATTAGGGTGGAAAGAAAGCTATATAAGATCCATTATAATATTGATTTTTTTTTCCTTTTTTATTACTTAGAAATCAAATGATAAAAAAGGATAAATCAATTATTGCTTTAACTGTGGGTATTTGATGAACGCGAAAAAGATAAGACCCTTTCAAAATGGCGCCTCCAAACTTGTAGACTAGGCGGGCAGGCACGGCGTGACATTTACTGTACTGGCGAATAGATACCCCTTGGGCGATACGAAATCCGACTCTAGACGATCTACTCATCGAATACTCGTTCATTTTGTACGAAGCCCGACCTACTGGGCACGTATCGTCTTCACTAAACTCGCCCTTTTGAAAGCACACTTTGCAGCCTGGGACGTCGTTATGTGAGAGTATTTTAGTCAAGATGAATAGCAACAACAACAACGACGATGACGACGACAACATCAACAAATAAAAAACAAGAAAGGGCGGCTTTTCCATCTTATGGTAAAACATTTTTCGACATGATTAATCTTGAACTCAGTATTATAGAAAGAACCAATAAGCATTAATCCGAGGAAAGAGGCAGACTGGATAAAATAAATAATTCGAAACAAAGGCGCGTGAATGTAATGTAAATTTTATAAGGTCAGTCAGCTCAAATAACACGTGATGAAGTGCACAAGTCTTCTGCAAAATTTATCAAAACACCTTGTTTGAATAAATTGAAGGGTCCTCGTGTAACTATATCAAATGTATTCCAAATGCTACCAATTTTGTTGCACTTTGTAATCTGGGAAACTATTGAATAAGGTCAGTGTAGCCAAAAATAAAACATCGATGAGGTTTAACATATATATACCGTAATAATTGTTCACATGTTTCTGTTGAATTCTTCGATCAAACAAGGGAAGAAAGAACCTAACGATAGACTTTACTAAGTATAAATCCACCCATACTGATAAACTGTGTCTATATTAATCCGCGGATGGAAACCTACTGGATTTTGGATTCAAAGCACTCCATATAGGATGTTGACATGATAAACAACAGCCACGGGCAAAAGAAGAGGGTGGATGGCTAAGACCCCTACAAATAACTACAAATTTACGCGTAAAAATACTGACATTTCGTTTCATCTATACCAATGGTCATTGCAAACACCGTACCATTGCATGTCAATTCACTTTATTTAGCTCCTGGGTGGATGTCCAATGTCCTGGTTATACAAACCATATTGGTCAAGTGAGAGGTTCTTGGAACGGGTGGAAACGTAAATTGTTGACCTAGACTCACGTTACACGAGAAAGTCGCTCGTGGTTGAGAACTATAATATGCTTCACTCAGTGAGAAAGGAGAGAGAAAAAAAAGAATGTATCGATTTGACGGCTTCAGCGTTGGTAATGAAAGGAGTGAAATGGATAAAGCAAACTTGATTTTCATATTTGAATGTCATCTCTGCTAACGTGCTGTTGCACTCTCATGCTCCAAGCATTATCTCTCCCGAGGTATATAGGCATGTGAATAGGGGTCCATCGGCGTAAATAGTCAGAATTGAATGAGGAACGTCTTTAAATCTAAATTCATTATCATCACTATTCAATCTTCAAGACAATGTATTTTGCTATCTGAAGAATCGGAATGGGGAACAGATTTTTGTTTTAATGCTGAAGTTTTCATGTTTATGTTATTCCCTTTTAGTCATTCATGTTATGTAACAAAGGGAATCCATCATTCCCTAAAATATATCACTTCCTCCATGATATGAAATGATTTTCCATTCTCCTTCCCTTTGTAAAGGTTAAAGCTAGTATCCAGATTAACGAAATGTACTGGCATATAGTTTGGAAATAGTTTTATCTTCTTTCGATAGTTTTCTTCTTCCGATTATATAAGGACTATTAAATAAAAATCAAACATTGTCATCATATGAAGAAAAAAAACAATGAAAGAACAGATATTGAATAAGAAGAATAAAAAAAAAGAATAGTCTTTCTCAACGGTAAAAATTCCATGAATATCTCTTCATGTTTAAAGTTATTAGGTAAATGTTTTCATTATTATAGTAGTAGTAGTAGTAGTAGTAGTAGTAGTAGTAGTAGTGGTGGTGGTAATATTTGTTTCACATGTCATCCTTGTAGTCATATCCAATACATATGATTGTGAAAGCGCACCCTCCATTCACTGTTGCTAGTGATACAGTCAAAGGATATTAAGTAGAAATAGCTTCGAGCTTGCATACTGAATGAATCAAGTAACACTCGTAATTCCTTTATCCCTTCAAGGCAACGTCGCATGTTCTTTCAAACATTTTGCTCAAGTATAGAGGGTTTCTTTTCTGTCATCTGCATGCGTTAACCGCAGAGAGATGAAAATAAATCAGCTCCCAGTCTTTTTACTTATAGTCAGATAGTATATCCTAGATAAATAACGATAATTAGAAAATATTAACAACTTATCAACAACAGAAATACATATTTGCCTTGTCTATATGACCAAAGGAAATTGTATAATTTGGCTGGGCACAGGACATAAGTATAAGCTTATGCATACTTAAAAAAAACCCGAGTATATAGCCCTGCACGGGGTGCGGACGAGCACACCCCTCCCACTGCCACCCTTGTCAGGAGGGGTACGTTTTAACAACAACAAAAACAACAACAACAATTATTATTATCATTAAATTTCTGTTACTCTTTTCATTTATATTATTTGCTTGTAAGCTCGCAAGGGGAATGTGAATGTAAATGACTTTTCTTTTTCCCTTATTAAAAAGGAACTCGTTTTGTTAGATTTTGCACCCTCGCAATAATCTTCGTTTCGGGCTTAAATTATAAGTGTTCGTTTCTTCTGGAAGGAATTGATGAAAAAGGGGAATTCCTGAATTTGAGCAGACAATCATTTCGTATCCAACAGCTATAAACATTTGATCTCCATCCCACAAAATCAATCCACGATGTTATTGTAGCTGGGAAATCGATGATTGGATATGAAATAGCCTACATTCGGAAATCATTTTATTTCCAATATTGATTGAATTCATGTTATAGACAAAACCCGTTTGCAAGCTGGCCCGTCGGAAGCAACATTAAAGTGGGGGTGAATTTTGCCGCCCCATCAGCCCTACCTCCGAGAGGCCTGGCCCTTTGGAAGCAAAATAAAGGTGGGGGCAATGAACACAGAAGATGTAAATGCGATGTAAACCATGAAGGTGTCCAAAGGCTTTATTAACAATTAAAAAAATAATAGTTCATCACACGTAAGTGACAAATTGCAAGATTAGAATAAGTATAACCAAAATAAACGATAAATATTAGCTTATTTAGAGAGAGCAAAAACTTATGTGGATGCTCTTTGTTTTAGGTGTTTTTTTTTGTTCCTTTGTTTATTCTTTAGCCGTA
The DNA here is from genome assembly GCA_036244855.1 of Temnopleurus reevesii. Lineage (NCBI taxonomy): Eukaryota > Metazoa > Echinodermata > Echinoidea > Temnopleuroida > Temnopleuridae > Temnopleurus > Temnopleurus reevesii. Next base: position 93,653 of record BQKZ01002113.1, read on the forward strand.
TCTGAACAGGGCTTGATATTCAAGATATCACTGAAAAAAAATTCACACAAGTTCATATTTCTTCCACGGTCCCAAGTCTTGTTCTGAATGTGACGTCAAACTTAACGTTCGAGACAAAGTATCGTGAAGACCTGACAACCCGACTTGAAGCTAAATGTTCATTTCCCCTCCTTTCGGCCTGTTTGAAATCTGATAAAGGTATTTCGTTTCAGCTTCAGGATTCAACTTGTATGACATGCCAATGAACCTTTGGAAGTTTACTTCAAAACAGTGAAAGAGAAGGAGAAGGAGAAGAAGAAGAAGAAGAAGAAGAAGAAGAAGAAGAAGAAGAAGAAGAAGAAAAAAAGAAGAAGAAAATGATGATGATGATGATGATGATGATGACGATGATGATGACAATTATGACGAAGAAGATGAAGAAGAAGAAGAAGAAGAAGATAATGATGATGATAATGATGATAATGATGATGATGATGTGAAGGAGATGAAGAGGATGAAAACAAGAAAAGGAGGAATAAGAGAAGGAGGAGGGGAGGATGAGGGGAGGAGGAGGAGGAGGAGGAGGATCCACACTCAGAGCTTTTCTCGTGCAGTACAGACAAAACTGACAGATTACAGAGATCTGTAGTCCGTCCGGGTGCTGTGATTTTTTTCACAGCCCCGGGCAAATCATAACCCGCAGATTCGTATATGTGCTTTGTTGGTGAATATAGATAATATTACAGGTTTATCATTGGTTTTCTTTTACTTGAACATAACTATTATTCATGAAGCATCGAACAATACTATGAATGAGGGAAAAGAAAAAGCAACAATCATGAAAAGGAAACGGTCTTGCAGTTAGCAAAATTTGTGTATGCAATATCTCAATCAACATCCTAACCAGAAGGGAAAATATTCGTCCAACTTAAATTGTGGGGTTTTTGTCATTTGCTTTTACATTATGATATACATTTTTGTATACTATGTGTTCAAAATAACTCCGATTTGCAAAGGTTATATAGAATGAATAAGCAAATACAGCGGGGTCATTTTCAACAGAAAATGAATAGTTTTTTTTTCTGGAACCCAGTTCATTCTCTAAATCATGCGACGCTCCCATTTTCTAGCCTGTGATGTGACAAATAAAGCCCAGACTGAGATATTGACGTAACAAGTTTTATTAACTTACTTTTCTTGATATGCATTGTTGGTTCCTCTATGGTCCAAATCATGACACAGACAACCTACAAGAAGTGTGAGCTGCTCAATATCCGTCAAGTACTTTGCAACTCCCGTGTTCTGTGAAATCAAATAAGATAGCACGATGAACTTGATAATTTGTTATAGGGAATACTGGTCAAGGACATGCGTGATGTCATTAAAGCAACAAAGGGGTAATGTGCTAGTGTTAACCTATAAAGTATTACAATATCATCGTTATCATCTCCCAGGTTATGAAACAGAGCATTCCTATTTTTATCATCAGTCTTGTATCTTATATAAAGGAGATCATGGTCATATTTTCTTAGAGTGAGAGAGAGAGAGAGAGAGTAAGAGAGAGAGAGAGAGAGAGAGAGGGGGGGCGAGAGAGAGAGAAAGAGGGGGTGGGAAGGGGACAATTATCATTCAAACAGCGTTGTGCAAACGTCAGAATGGAAATCAATTTACATAGCTCCATTAATTGCTTCAAGTTACATATCGACACATCATATAGTGCCTGCATGAGATCAAATATGGGCGATGCCTGCGTGGTTGGCATTTAAATGCGGAAGGAAGAACTCTTTGCGAGGTTAATGGCCGTTGCAAAAGCGGTGATGTAATTTGTGAACAAAGAAAGTTCAACCCATTTCAATGTTTAATGATATATGAGGACTGAATAAATTACGCTGCGACGTGAAGAAATTCAAATGACGATGTGAAAATAAGAATTTGTTTAGTGCACAATTTTAGAACGATACAGTGCAGAGCTTTTTTTTTTTTTTTGATTTGAATTTATTTTTCCACTTTCGTTTACAATAACAAAGCTTGATTTGAGGTTCAGGCACGTATCCTGAATTTGAGAGATAAGGCAGAGAAAAGAGAATTTTCAGAATACCGATTTAAAACTGTCTGATAGCACTGTCATATCTCATGGAGATAAGACAAAAGATAAGACACCGAGATAAGACAGCTACCAGAATACCGCCCCTGGTGTTTACAATTTTATGGTAAAGGAAAAATCCATTTCACCCATTCTACTTCATTATTCCTTCTTCAATTTTAACGAGGGGGGGGGGTCTCCTTTGCCTCGATAGGCGCCTCATACTAACTTGTATACAGGTGTTCGGAGAGCATGACACAATTTGTTACGTATCATAATCTTAGGTTTATTGTTAAAATAATTTCTCATTAAGATTTCTAAATCTTACCTGTAATATGGCGAACATGACTTGCTGTACATTGAAGGCGTGCCTGAAGTTGTGGTAAGCCACAGGTCTGTAATTCTTTCTCACAGTTAGCAACCATCGGCTCAACACCTGAAATAATTCATTGTAATAAAATGTCAGTGTTGAATAACTTATGCCTCTTGTTCAGAAAAAACATGGGTAAGACGATAGTACCAATAAAATTGCCAATTATGAGATGACATCATCCACAAATAGAGTAATTTTTTTTCAATTGATATCTGTAAATAGATGCATATGTCTAAGATAGGTAAATGTAAAATACAATTAAAGATGTGAATATGGACTTAAGATAATTTATGTAGCAAAATTAAAAAATATACTTTTTTTTGTATGTTCACCATACCTTAAACATTGTACTGGTCTGCAAATGTTCCAATGTATAACAAAACACCAAAATGTTTCACAAGAATTAGTACACATACACAAATAAATTAATATACTGTAGAAAAAGAGCAAAGGATATTGGAAACATGATCAGACACAAAGATTAAAGAGATTTAAAAAAGTCGTGAGTGTGGAGAGAAGGGAGATGAATAGATTGATACTTGAATTAGTGACTGTACTAACTGAAAAACTATATCAGAAAGGTCATCCGCTTATACCAGCCATCGAGGGTCACTATACTAATAAACTCCCAATAAAACGCTAATCAAATACGACATTAATTTGATAGCGTAATAAATGAATGGAAGTCTACGTTAGATGAAAACGTACTGTATGACCCATACATCACATACTCCTGGCATGCTTTGCTGCATATTGAAATTGAGTACAGTTTAGCGATGCACAATTCGTAATGTCATTAAACTCTATTCTTCAAATGCGTGTAATCAATGTATTTCGTAACATGGAATGCCATTTAAAAAAAGGGAAAAGTAGCCCTTTCTATAATCGTTTTCATTTGTAATTCTATACTGGATAAGTTGTTAATAGTATTATCAAAGCAATTAATTAGAATTTGAGGGGAATCGATCATCACATTGGAAAAAAGATCAATTTTGCGCAAATTATAGAATTACGTAATTTACCAGATTGATTAGACCACAAGAGTCCCTTTTTATTATATCCCAGTAAATTGCAAACAATGCAGTATTTTGCATGCATGTATATACGACGGCGCTTTTTGGGTAAACTTGATATATTATCGATAACATGTATAAGGTGATAATTAATTTCACATTCACACGGTAGCTTTAAACACGTGTTTCATATTACTTCATTAATCATGTCATAATCTATTTTTGTATGTAGATAATTATTCTATACACTTAACTGTAAGCTATAAAATCAATAATAATATGCACAATACTTATATAAAGTACCATGCATAAATGAGAGTTCGGTGGCCTGAACCGGTGATCCCATGATGTACTTATATGAATAAAATGTCTCGGAGGATCAACTTCAAGAATAGGTCACGTTCTCACGATATTAGCATGAAAAAGGTCAGGCCTAAACCAAATTAAAATTACATCTTATCAATAGATGTCTCTAAAAATCAAATTATCGGTCTAAAAATTCATCAGATTGAATATCCTACTAGCACTGCAAGATAACACACACACACACACACACACACACACAAACACATACACACACGTAAAAAGCATTGTGCGGAGCTTAACTTATAGTTAAGTTCCGCTCGTCAATCGTGAAGGTTGCCGTGTTCTGCTTTTAACTCGTGTAATTAGCAATTCATAGCTAATCGGACGAAGTTTACTTTATATACTTCATACAAATTGTACAAGTTATTATTTCTGACATCAGATACCCCTTGAGTGCAAGAAGATTTAAGAAACTTACATCTTGACTGATCTTGAATTTGTCAAGGAAGCCCGTTTGAATGTACATCTTGAGCGAGGCTTTGAGCATCTCATCTGCCTCAAGAGAGAAATCATCGAAATCAAACCGAATCAGTTTGAGTTTTTTGATGTCTGGAAGACGTGCATCCTGAAAAATAAACAATTTAATATGTACTTTAACTAGAAAGTGGTAATCTTAGGACTGAAAGGTAGAAATATTGAAATAAACATTAATACGTGTAGAACAATCCTTTTATTTGCTGATTTATACGGCGGAGTAAAACATTATAATTATAACATTATAATTTTTATATTGGAAGACGACATATGGTGTAGCAAAATTTAGCATTTTCAATTGAGCATAGGTTTTTAAATCCATTTTGTATAAATTTATCATAACGGCCGGTCAAAACTACATTACAGGAAATAAAAGTCACCTGCTTTATTTTTATCTCATTCTGATGGACGACAACTTCGGATTAGAACGCTGGTGTAATTATAGAATGGAGCCTAACTCTATTATACTATCTTGCATTACCTTATAAAGCATGTGCTTTAAATATGACTCAATGTTAAATCCTTAAACTTTCCTCCCACTACATATAAGTTAAATCAGGTCTCAAAGGACTTTGTCTCACATTCAAAGATTAATCCCCTTTAGTGGGTTCTTCGGGTGTGACGAGTATCGAATTCAGATCCGACTGATCAGATTATCAACGAAAATAAATTATGCATAAAGTTTTGTATTAATGACTTAAGTCTAACTTACCGATGTTTTTGAGTCTTGGATGGTTTTTTTTTAGTATATCAATAAAAGTTTAAATCTCATTCCCAAACTGCTCACATTCCGTGTTGGTATACCTATTACTTCTTGCTAGAGACTTGGTAAAAGAATATTTATAATTCTAAGGCGTCTCGATCAGGCACCTATTGACTTAAGCTTACCTTAAGAGCTCGGACCTCTTGCTTTGTCGTACAGGCGTGGTATGAGAGAACATCCAGTGCAACCTGTTGCTTGGCCATTGCCTTGGTGACCTCGTTGAACATAATGGTGTTATTGATACCTAACCCACAGAATATCGTGAACGCCTGTCAATAAACCAAATAAAACTATAAATTAATGAACAAAGTATTGATATAATCTTTTTCCTCGTCTTAGTTTTGTTTAATCTTGAGGACCAAAATCGAGAGATGAATTGGGGCTTAAGGGCGAGTTTCATTTTACGACATAAATTATCATAAACGAAGCGTTTGAGATCATTAATTGGACGATTAGAAATATTCAGGAAATGCTTTTTCCCGAACCAAAACAGGGCTGACGTAATAATTGGAATTTGCTAAATACAAATAATTATGATTTAAGAAAAGACTAAAAAAGACAAATACAACTGTAGGTCAATTATTGATTATTCATTTTGGTAAGTATTGTTTTGTTTTTAGAGTTCAATCAAATCTGATCATATTGTATCGACCTAAGAGAAATCTAGTGTTGGCCAAGGAAATTCCTTTTGCCCTGAAGATGATTTCGAGAAACGTGTATATCTATTTGTGAAAAACCCCTATCCATACCGTCTAGCGCACATCTGCACGAGAGTATATGTACTTTCTCAGCTTGTCGGGCCTGCAGGCATTTATGATGAAGACACATTATTCCAAGACGTCAGAAACTAAGATTTGGATTTCTAATAAAGAATCATATCGAGTTTTATGACCGCAAACAAACTCAATCATCCTTTTCCACGATGGGGTTTTACCTCGAACATGGTTAGAACATGCTCTTCAGCACACAGACAGATTTTGCGGTCCAAACCAAAATATGAATATTGATGAGGTGGTCGTATAGAAAATGGATGCTTAGATTAGCTTGTGTAGTATAGTTATTTGTGTATTACTTAAGTTTTTAGTACGGAATCATGACTGGTTCTCCTTTTGGAGGGTGAAGTGCGATTTACAGGACAGGCGGAATTGTGCACATCCTGGAATTTAATATGATATATTTAATATGAGATTCATTGGAGATTTTGTCTGTATGTAATTATGATTATTCTTGAAATTCACTTTGTATATCATGATAGATTTTAAAAAAGGGTTCACGCACCTAAAAGCCCCGAGCAAAACGAAATAATTTTCTTTCTCTATCTTTTATAAATCGACAATATAGGTCAATACAAAATAATATCATTGCAAAAACTGTTATCGTATTCAAAGTATCACCCATCACCCCAGTCAATAAAATATCACTTTTCATTATGCCGCGAACGATTGCGAACCCCACAATTATGGATTTCGGTGCAGCCTGCGGACCCAAATAACATTTGTTATCATTTTGATGTCGAGATGATCTTTTCCATGGGCTACATTTATGTCTTTTGATTGCTTGTAAAGAATTCCTGGATGTAATCTCCATAAGTTATTGTGCGAACCGTGCTGAATGAAGCAGAAGAAATAGCGTACATGACTTTTATGGCATTATGCAAGTCGGTCATGTGCTTATTTGACAACCGCAAAATTGATCCATAATGTATTGGAGATGGTGAGTTTGTTATACGATAAAAACATATTTAATAATTATGTAATTTAAAATACATGAGCGTTTAATGTTTTTTAGAATTATCGTCATGAGCCTTGGACATCAAGAAAAAGAAATATGAAGATTTTATTTACATTTATTTACAGAAATTACAAAACACTTTTTTGTAACTAAATTCCAACCGATATTTTTCATTAGCATTCGTGGTCCTTATTACCATCATTGAATTATTTTAGATTTATTATTCACCACAACATTTTTGTGAGAGTTTGTACTTTCGCTCCCCTATGTCTTTTTATTTACTTTTTTTCTACTTCCCTCTTTCTCTTTCTCCTTTCCTTTGTCGTTCCTTCTTTCCCGTTTTCTTTGTTTTTCTCGTTTTGATTTCTCTTTAATGTGTCTCCCTCTCTTTCTCTTCCTCATTCTCCCTCCTTCTCTTTATATTGTCATTTTCTTTCTCATTCTCTTTCTCATTTCTATATAATCTACACATCTCCCTTTATAGTTTTCTTTCATGTCACTCTTTATTTCACTTTTAATTCCTTTCTTAGACCTGACTTCAAACCCCTTGTAATCATCCCCATTTATTTCACTTCGTTCTGAGGTTCACATCTCCGAACATATCCCCACAAAATTCAATCTAGATAATACATAGTGATGTCCATTGGCATTACTTTGTTGGCTTGCCCCTCCCCTTTAATGTCCCCCTATGGTAATTGCTCGCAGATGAAATAAATAGATGGTTTCCCACATACCCACCATCACGACCCATGCCAGACGATGAAGCCCATCTCCAATGAGGGGAAAAGCCATCCACTTGTAGAAGACGATAAATTGGTTGCCATGGCAACGGGCAAATTGAGGAGGTCAAGTGGAAAATGAGCCAAATTTGAGGAAGATGCGTGCGTTAATCTAAGTGAAGGGTGTGATGATCAACCAGTGTGCATAGGATATACACAAGACAAAACATAGACAGATCCAGAGGCCAAACGTCCTTGGCGCTCCTATATTGGCGTTGTATATGGGACTATATGCCGCTTTTACTTTTTTCCGCGATTTTTTTCTCGATAATCCAGCAGCAGAGACGAAAAAAGTCACTCCTGTTTTTAAAACCATCGCAGAGGCTGGTTCAAACCCTCCAACCCATCCTCCATTTGGTCTCCCTCCAATGTTTAACATTAGCACGTCATCCTATCCTCGGTGATATAACATATAATGTACCTGATCCTTTTAGTGATCTCATGTTCTTTGAATGGCATAAACATGAATCGATATTTAAGGGCCATGGGGATTTACACTTAACAATCAACTTGGAATCCTAATTTGACACACATCTTGCATTGGGATTCAATCATCTTCCCGACTGCCTTCTCAAATTCGAATTGCAATTTAACTTCAAGAGTCACATTTCTGTCTCCACAGCAACCCTTGGTGAGAAACCTGAACCGTATTCTACTATCAATAACCACTCATCGTCTATTTCTGAATCAAAATATCACACCATTTGAACCTAAGATTTTGTCTCTTAAAATCTATTCCAGGCAATCATTTCAAGCAAATATTCCACTTATGGGCGACAGAAAATATTGAAAATACAAGCACAGGAAATTCCCCTCGGACAATTAAAATGTTCTAAACTTGAGCAAAGCACTTCTTGTTGTATTATTCTCTATCTAGATCAACAAATAAAAGACAAAATTCATAACAATTTTGGGGAAAGGAAAAAAGCTCGATGATTAAATCTAATAAATCTATTATGGTGAGAATACAATGTTTGTGTGTTTTCTTGACCCTATATCTGCAGCGCGATTGATATGTTCACACATTCCAATACATGGTATATAATCATTTGATTGTGACACAATTATACAAAAATAGATCTAATTCTATTTACTGTGATCAGACAATAAAAACAAGTATTTGGATTTTCCTCTTTTTACCTGCATATTAGAATCCAGGGAATAAAGGTTTAAAGAACAATATTTAAAACAGTTGTTTTACCAAAAATGTATTTTTGGAAAGGTGTTTTTTTTTCACTGCGAACGACTTGAGTCAAGAAAATGATAAACAAAAGTCTTGCAAGTCTGAGTTGTGATTGAAATTATGCCTGTTTCCATATATAATTCTTTTCAGATTGTGAATCGCATCAAGACGGACAGGGAGCTTTTACGTGCCCCGAATACCTGGCGGCTATAACCGTATTAATGCCAGCATTGATTGAAAGGACCTTTTGCAGTACATTAGCAAAGAAAAAGCTTGCAAGAGCGTCTGCTGGGAGAAAAAAATACGCATATTCGATTTCAGTACCGTCTAGTGGAAAGAGAAGGACATTGCGCAGAGAGAAAGGGATGATTTCGGTTTTACAGATACAGACTTGCTATTCATAGAATAAGTAAGAAGTATTTATAGACATATTACATAACTTGCCCTGCATAATTATTATCATCACATTTCTGTGATTCATTGATTGTTACATAAATTCTTTTTGTTATAGCAGTGTTTTATTCTACATGTATATTATTGCATAATTCAATAATCTATGTCTGTTAACAATTCGTAAAGTATACTTACTGTATTATCAATTTTTCATTACTCATGAAAATAGATGATTGAAAACATTGTGTTTTTACATTAAATGTATTACTGTACTGTAAAGGTATTTTGTTACTTTTCTTGTCTTCTATTTACGGCTTTTTACGTGGGGGTGGCTTAAATTGTTTAGTTGCCATTTTCCTCAGGAGCTTTAGAGTACTAGTCGTTAATATTTGCGATAATTTTTATAGATAGCATGGACAACTAACATTATTATACAAAATATGAAATATTTCGCATAGAATTTCCATTTCTCTGCAAAGGAAATGCCCTGACTGATATTCATTTCGATTTGAGCGTGATTGGTTGAATGACATTGAGCTGCAAAGTATTGATGATAAATGATTCCAATAATTACTCTTTGTACCTATCATTGATTATAATGAATT
>BQKZ01002114.1:12890-23138 GCA_036244855.1 Temnopleurus reevesii
TAGGCGTGAGGAAGGTGCTGAAGAATGGCACCGAGGTGATGTATGACCTGGAGAAGCCGATCAATGAAGCAGTCTTCCCTGGTCTTCAAGGTGGACCTCATATGAATAATATGGGAGGTAAGCTTGTCATTATCTTAATGTTTTCTGGACTCAATGATACAAACTTGGATGACTCTCAACCAGTGTAAATATTAAAACCAACGTCTCATATCACAGCCTTCTACAGCAGTCAAACACTACTTCACTGTCTATCTTTATCATGGCTACATTAAGATACCTATTAGAATTTTCGATTCACTGATAGATATTCAAAACGCCCCATGGGGCATTTGTGCAACACCCGTAAGTATTAATCATTTCTTGATAATCGTTCAATGAAATAGGCGAGTTTACTTAATATATTCAAATTTATGTGCTTTTCTTCCCACTGAACGTAGTTACGTGGTATTCCTTAAACCGTTTGATAACACTTGGAGTACATTTTGCATACATTACTTGTTGCTATGTCGAGCAAGCCACGGGCAAGTTTTAGCGTTGTCAAGAACAACCTTTGTGTTAAAGTTATGCATAAAATTTGCATCTATTAGTAAACCCACTTATTCCTTGAATTGTTAGGTATGATTTGTTATCCAATTTCAAGGAACTCACTGGGAGAAAATGCAACCTCCATTTAGTTTGACGAAATGACACAATATGTAGAATTGGTCACATCGACCAATAAATGAGCCGTCTGTAAAATAAAAAAAAACGCTCTTGAACAACTTATTGATCGACCATTGAGTCAATTGAGTGAATTCAATTGTCATCATAATTTTCATTTATTTCTAACCACTTTGTCTCCATCCCGATTTAGGCGTTGCTGTTGCGTTGTTAGAGGCCACCAAGCCAGCGTTTCAACAATACGCCCGGGATGTTGTTGACAACGCTAGAGCCGTTGCAGAAGAGCTCATCAGAAGAGGATATACCATAACCACAGGTAATGAGTCTATTCACCTTCTTTCATTACGTAAGTGTCTGTCTTGGATGCTATCTACGGTGAATCAATTCTAAGCAACGATGTTGTTTGCGAATGAAATCTAGACGATTTACAATTCACTACAAAGAATTCGTTGAAAAAGAAATTAGCTTTAGAATACGAACATGTGCCTTACTCAGACATCATGATGCGCGTATATCGATTATGGAATAATTACTCATGCAACACACAAAAACCAATTCACTTCTCGTACTATTTCTTGAAGCTGGCATACCCAGCAACAATAATTGTAAACGTAAAGGGGAAAAAGAAGAAATCTAAAAGAATTCTTCCACTACTTCTGTTAAACCCTGGTTAAACCATGTTAACATCTACCGAAGATGACCTACATTGATCGTTATTGATGTGTATTGACTGCCTCATTTCCACAGGTGGGACCGACTCACATATCGTGCTTCTCGACCTTCGACCCCTGGGACTAGACGGGGCACGTGGTGCACTCGTGCTTGAGGCAGCCAGTATCGTCCTCAATAAGAACGCATGTCCAGGAGACAAGAGTGTCCTCAAGCCTGGAGGCATACGGATAGGTACTCCGGCTCTTACGTCAAGGAACTTCAAGGTGGCTGACTTTATGATGGTCGTGGAATTCATGGATAGAGGTGAATTGCTTTCAAATTTGTGGCATTTATATGATATTTGGACTTGCTACTTTCTTCATTATCAAGCTTATCTAAATAACTGATCTTATAATAACGTAACACTCTTAAAAAAAATGCAATTTTTAAGTGTTTCATCCTGTATTTTGAGCTTTTGTATATACAACACTCTTGAAATGTTCATTACGTTCGTGCTTCAAGAATTGACCTTTGAAAGCCTCACTCAACATGATTCTTTGTTCCATTGAGTCTTGATTACTCTGAAAATTGCCTTTGAACAAAGAGGAAGTCATAACGCATATTACAGAGGACTCAAATGGACTAAGAATCGCGTTGAGTCACTTTAAATCGTACTTGTATAAAACTATCGTACATATATAACATTTTGAGAACGTTTTTACGTAATACTGAGCCTCTGGGAGAACAGTGATTCCACTGAAAGGACTAGCCTGTCTAAAGAAAACAAAATATCAACAATAAGGATGATAATTTTCTTACCTCGTATTCGAATATTGTTGAAGTTTCTTTGGCGGAAGAAAGTGAAAATTATTCACCATTAGAGAAAGTCCAAGGTCGTCGCATCGTTGGGGCGGGGGAAGGACAATCCCTGTATCCGCCGTAATTGATCGCATGTCGTATATATTTATCATCCTCCAGGTCTAAAACTCACTGCCGAGGCGAACAAGAACTGCTCAGGCAAGACCCTTCGTGACTTCAAAGCATACGTCACTACCGATCCAGACTTTAAGTCGAAGATTGCGGCACTCAAAGAAGAAGTTGAAGCGTTCGCCGTACAATTTCCTTTGCCCGGGAACGAGGTTATGTAAATCCACCGGGATTAAAGGCCGACTCACACCTTAACAATTTTAGCCTGCGTCAGCCCAGCTTTATGATGATTAAAAACGCTCCATGGACGCAGCAAGACGCATGTCATACGGTACGTGGACTGACGTTCGGAGTACGCTTCTTGAGCGCAAGCCGAACTAGCATCTGTCCACCCTCTGACCAGCGTATACTGTGCCATCGGTGAGCGCTTTTAATTTGAAGGAAAAACAACCACTGGGACAACGCAAGTTAATAACGCAAACGTGTGAGTCGGCCTTCAGGATTAATACAGAAGTGTTATTTTGAACCGTATCCGTTACCTAGGATATTTACTCTCTAAAAAGTACTGAGTTAAAATGTTCACTTGGAAATGAGGGATTGATCATGTTGATTAAAAGAGTGAAATTTTAGTAACATTCTAATGAATTTTCTTGCTTTTAATTCTTTCTGTAATGATCTTCCTAACAACTAATTACATTCGAGTAATCACCCAGGTGACGTGAAAGCATAACAATTCACTCAAATCTCACTCAAATTTGACATGTGTCCAAGTGAACGTTTCCACTTATTAGTTTTAGAAAGTGATAGAGCGTAATGCTACTTTGAAAAGCTTCTTGATGACAAGACATTGCCCAAGTATAATACCATGTCACCCACAACTTTATATTGCGGAACCTACCTCACAAACATTTTAACCATTTATTCACAAGAGATAAGACGAAGAATCCCTTTGTTTTCACAAATGCAATATTTATATGTTCCACCTTGACTATACCGAATGTCTAAAAACATTAAACTATTGAAATGGATATTAGATACAAAATAGTGCAAACATTTGCAGCTATGTTGTAATGTATAGAAAGTCTAGAATGTATAGAAGGCGAACTTTCATATGACTTCAAGATTGCCGAAAATGATCGATGTTTAAGTGAATAATGCTCATTTTTATAAAGTGTTTGAAAACTTGGTTGCGCCACCTTTTGAGAATTGATCCTTTCAAACGCACACACTCAATAGAGGGGACAATGATTGTTTGGAAACTTCCTTTACCCTTCATTGACTGCATGAGTTTGAAGAAGAAAACTTCTCACAAAGAGTTATGCAACCGAATTTTTGTAACCTTTACGAAAATGATCAATCCTCACTCAAGCATGGCTAATTTTCTGGTATTCATGTGTCATATACAAGTTCAGTCTACATGCTTTCCATAAATTACACGAAAATGGAATAAAGTTGTATAATCTGGTATCTAATATCCAGGCATATCAATAGTTTTTTAGACACACGGTATTCATATACTTATGTTCACATTTGATAATTACCAGGTGGGGTGAAAACAAGTTGACAGACTAGTAGTGAATATGGTTGAAGGTGTAATATATCGACTGTACATTTCGGGGTCCAATGAACCAGGGACCAATTGTATGAAATGGTCTTAGCTATCATCTTCTTGCTATACGTCTTATCTTCTTGTAACAACCCCGTGACAAAGATTTATCAACGTTTATGTATATATTAAGAGGGTGGCACAAGAAGTCAAGACGCCTTTGCAAGAAGAGGGTACCTAAGATCATTTCGTCCAAGGAACAAGGGATGTGGGGTAGGGGCTGCAGCCTACAACTTTTTAAGTAAATGCATGAAAAAGAAAAAAAATGTAATACACATGCAGCATTTACACCTGCAGCTCCCCCCATGTTTCAAGACGTTCCGAGGCCCCTGCATTTTACTCCAAATGATACTCGGAAAACTTTATTTTTATTATTTATTTTTTTGGTTAATCGGAGAGGCCATTAGATAAACAATGTTATGATGCATGTATATATAAAGGCATTCTTTCTCTTGCATATTATCCTATATTAATGTTGTTTCTCGTTCAATAACAAGAAGTGTTGCTGCTACGTTGGTCACTTTCAAATCCTTTTATATACAGACTATGGATATATTTACTCGTATACCATATGCATGCCTTCATCAATCGCCTTATTGCCATGGTCATGTGTTATAAATCACCCTGCTCGGAACGTGGTGTCTGTTTAGTTGTGCAGTAAAAAATACGCCCTCGATTCCCTACATTTGCCTGTATTAAAAACAAAAATGATTTGAAAGAAATGTTTCCTTTAAAATAAGCATTATGAATTTTGATAATTTCATTTAATTTTCCATAATATTTGTATCACGCTGGCTGTGCATGAAATATATGAGCTTTAACTGATATTATATCATATATTTTTAATACCAATGTGAAATTTTTATTACTTTCGAATATTATATCGTGTACAATATATATTGCATACATCATTTATATGAAATAAAAATGACTATACTAAGACAATAGGGTTCGGAAATTTCCTTTAATTCTATAGATAAGTATATAAACGTCTATGTGGAGTGAGTAGGAGTATAACAACTGATTTCGGAGGGTTTTCCTCATCCAAATAATGTCAAGTCATAATAAGAATACAGCTTCCGGCCAAAAGCTTTGCACTATGATTAACAAATGATTGAAATCGACTGCCAACAATCTTTATTGGACATGTTGTATTACATGGGAGCCAAAAGTGTTTTCTATTTCAAATCAGCTGACGGCTCTCCCACTAAATAATATGAATAAAATTGTCGGTAGTCAGGCGAGTGATGATGCTGATGATGCTGCTGCTGATGATGATGAGAAGGAGGAGGAGGAGGAGGAGGAGGAGGGTGATGATGATGATGATGATGATGAAGAAGGTGATGATGAAAATGGTGATTATGATGGTAATGATGATGATGATGATTATGATGATGGTGATGATGAATATAGTGATGAAGATGGTGATGTTGATGATGGTAATGATGATGATGATGATGATGTTTACTATATCTTGTATGACACACTTCCTAATTGCCCTGTATTTCCGGATCAGGATTATTTCACCAATATCACTGTAAAAAATAGTCCAATTAAACAAACAAACAAGAAAATAAACGAAAGGCGTTTAATTATTTCATCTGTTTAATATTACATTGCTCTAGGTTTTCCCTATACCACAAAACTTCATTCACCTATACAATCAAACATGCCAAGGAATATTTACCGTATCCATATAAGATACCAAAGTAATGAAATAACATGATATAAGTATTCAGTCTTGTTTGTTTCTGGCACGATGGGCTTTAGATGTAATATCGAATGAATTTGCTTTATGACAAATTGCATTTGTTACAGTATGATATTTTACATTTTCTAGAAAGACATAACTGGTAAATTGTATCCAACATTTTCGTGAAAGCTGTTGTTATTTTTTTAACATCAAAACTGTATATGCCAACGAATACCAGTGTTTATCAAGAGTTAATTTCGAATGTCTACAAAAATACATATTTACAACCAAGATCTAAAAATTTGGAATAATTCGGATATTTACTGATGATGCCACTTTTAATATGTGATATCAAGGTTTTCGGCGATTAATTAATATTGGACAAATAATGATATTGATCTTATCAATTTACATTTCATCAATTTTACATGAATGAAAGCATAAAGCTTGTTCGTTATAAAAACAATTATGCTAAACTCTGAATTATATACATAAAGTGTATATAATTATATTTACACTTGAATTTTGGCTTTACACGATTTACAACAAAATACACAAAGGGTTTGACATGATATTACCACAATATTTACAATCTTCCTCCGTATTTTTTTATACTTTGGCACAAATATTACATTATCAATATAATATTATTTGACGTCAAACTCTAAAAAAAAGAAAATTTCAATCCAATTTGGACTGATCATTGACTACAATATATTAAATTGACATTTGAATCCTCGGGATTTAGAGCGTAGATACAAAAGTCAAGTATCATTGTAAAAGAGCTCGATTTATACTTAAAGAATGCGAAATTCAGACAACTTTACGGTTTTTTTTTAATAATGCCGTCAATCAAGTCAGTCAAAATTGAAAAGAAAAATAAAGTAAAATAAAACAAACCCTGTAATAATAGCTATATACCATGTATACTGTACAATATTTTAAGTAAAAAACCTTGTTTTCACGTCCAAAATGAATGCATTACATTTGCACTGAATACAACCTTTTAGCCTTTGAACATTATTGCTATCGATATTCATAGATATAGTATATTCTAAGAATGCGGGGATAAGGGATGATGAAGAAAAAGCATTTCAGCTTCGAAGATGCCTAGAATATGCACAACTTTAAATCAGTGTCTAATTAACATGTAAATAATAACATCATGATGAGCTATATTATCTAGTATATGTACTGACAGGTTAAAAAGTATTTCTCACATACCACATTATGAATAATTCAATGTTTGTATTAAACGTTTTGGATTATGCATTCGTTACGAATATTTTCCAGTGCATAATTCAAAACGTGCAACACAAACATTGATTCTTCATAATGTTGAATACATGCAAGTGAAACATCATTCACCACTGCCCTCCTGGTCCCTCCTGGTACAAGGTTGCATTGCTGCTCAAATGATGATACATGGTCTAACTTCCCTGACCACAGTCACACTCTGCAGAGCTATCAGTGTATCCTCAATTCAGCATCTTTGCCCTGTACCTCTCCATCCATGATCTTAATCTGTACTCCAGGTTATCCATCGCAGTTTGGAGCCTACGATGAGCGACCCATGTGCATTAATTTACAAATTATCATCCCGCAGGTTTCTCATAATAACCATTTCACACCATTTTCTGCGTTAATTAAATGAGCATCTAACATTGGTAATGTACATGAAACCTCACAACCTGTATTATAATTATACCTAGTAGAGTTTTTTATTGGAACGTTGTTGAGAGATATTTATGCAAGATACAGTATGGTAAGATTGCATCGAAGCCGACATGTGATCATTTTCCAATAGCATTGTAGTCCCAGAAGTGATTAAACCGTGTCCAATATGCTTCTATTTTCTGTTCTAGCAACTCTTAATACCTCCTGATATTGGAGCAGGTAGCATCTGAATCAGAAGTGAAATTATGGCTTGTCTGAATCTATAGGTCAGGATGGAATCCAGTTGACTTTTTTGCTATTCTTTGCGATTAATTCCAGAATGTTCAGCATACTTTCCATGTCATTTGTATTCATGAAAAAATATCATGTGGTAGCTCCATGGTGTAGTGGATCTGGCTTGCGCTTTTCAACCAGAGAGTCGCGGTTCGTGTTCAATCCATGGTGCTCATTTCATTCAGCAAGAAATTTATCCACATTATGCTGCGCCCAACCCAGGTGACGTGAGTGGGCATCGGCAGGAAGAAATTCATTGAATGGAGAGAAGCGCCAAATGCAGTAGCCGTGCTATAGCCGAGAAATGATGCAACACAGTGTTATATTAAATGTAGGACTCAGTTAAAAATGCTCGTCTTCATCTTATATTACCATATCAAGAATCGGTTACAGTTGTTTCCTCATCTCCAAAACGCATTGCTCAATTGTAACAATGTCCAAAATACAAAAACAAACATGTATGATTCCAATTCTACTGCGACTTTAGGTGAACCGCTCCCGTAGGCTAAATTTGTCATGGTCTTATTGAAGTAGAAGCATTTTCCATCTTCGAATTTTCCAACTAACATTCGTCTGCTTTGACAGAATTCACTGCCGGTTGAGTACAAATCTCCTATTGGTCTCCCTTTCAACATGGCGGTCTTACAATGGTGAAGAAGATCGTCACAGAACGCATCACAAACGGTCAATCTCTGCTCGATGTAGAATCTATACTGATGTGGAGAGCAAATATAACACATGAGATAGTTAATATAACGTTGACATTCTTTAGAAGCCCCTGGGAGAGATTTCATCTTTCTGAAAGTGACATCAATCTCAATTTGTCTGCAGCAACTGTTTCCACGAAACCATGTACAGTTTTTAAGATCAGGTTGAACCTCCGGAGCGCGATTGTTGAAAAATGTACAAAATTGGAGCTCGGGAGGTCCCGTGGGATTATATCCCTCTACTTCACCAGTTTCCAAAGCATATGCTGAGGATATAATGAAAATAACGACTACTCCAAAGCATACACGAAGCAACGATGCATATTTCACCCAAAAGCTATTGTACGATCCCGGCGCCGCCATTTTGAATGTAGCTTAGAATGCAGTGCATCACTGGTGACCGTCTACCGCTGATAGAAACTTATCGATCGTTCGTAGGATCCAGCTTCCAATTACCCGGTTGCTCAATACAGCACTGTACGTACACAGTGCATAACTGTGTGTGCGTGCCTTGTGTGTGTGCGTGTCTAGTGTGTGTGCGTGTCTGGGTGAGTGTGCGATCATGGGTTATTGTGCGTGTGTCTGGTGGAGGTAGCGATGAGATACATCTGTGTCTGGATTTTATTACTTGTACGTGAGATTGGTGCTCATGGCGTATACGGGCATTGCAGCTGTGTGTGCCGTGGGCACCACAAACATGCGAGCACGAGACGCCAGTCAGTAACAGAGTTTATGATTGTGCTGTGCGAAGCATATCTCGCATTCAACTCCCACTTTTTTTCTCTTCCCTCTCTCAATTCGATCTACCGCACTCTGGTCCCGCATCCCAATTCTCTCATATTCCCCCTCTCTCTCCATGTCTCTCTCCTTCTCCCCCTCCCCTCTCTCCATCTCAATCCCCCCTCTCTCTCCCTCTCTCTCCCCCTCCATCTCTCTCTTTCTGGCTTCCCCTTTCTCCCCATCTCTCAAGTCTATTCAATATTCAATATTGGTCAAATTCTGTGTAACTATTGCTGATAAAGTTGGTAAACAAAGAAAAAAAGAATACCCATATCTTAGTAATCCTGAAACATCTAATTATCTTAAGTAAGTTTGCAGCAACATACTATATTTCGCTTTATGTAGTAGAATCGATTAGGTATGTTACAGAAGCAATCATAGTCCATTGTAAAATTTCTTTACTACAAGCAACCTTCAAACATTTAATCATATTATGCAACTACATCATCATTTCATATAATTGTTTAATTTGAGTAATACATGTATGTCAATAAATTTTATCATTTGGAAATTGATCACCACACTTATGTATAGTTTCTTTTCTACATGAATCTGGTGAATGCCGAAATAGATCATGAATCTGGTTTGCACAAAATTATTCTGCTGCTCTCCCACTTACAATTAGATAATTTATGGATGCCCACCAACAATCGAACATCTAAAAATTGCCCGAGCTATTATTATTATCATTATTATTTCCTTATTCTTTTACTTTTATGCTTCTAACTCAAAATTGGAAAAGCATCTTGAGGTGCCCTGTGGCTTTCCATCTCCTTCTAAGTTTTAATTTCCTAATGAAATGTGAAAATTGTGCTCGAACAAAAATAATTATTTTTAAAAAGGTGAAGAAAAATCCAGCTGATTGACGCCTTTTTTCAAAAATGGCATTCCAAACATTTATTTTGGTCTTATTCATCAGTGTAGAACCAAAGTCTTGATCAATAAACATTTTGGCTACAGACATAATAGCGCCATCTCATAACTAGCGTGGATGATGCTTCGTTACTATAATTATACAGAATTTATTGCATACAAATTACTAAAAACTATTTATCGATGTTTATCACATCTCTTCGTGAAATAACTTTAAATTCGACATTTCTGAGGTAAAATTAAATATCCCGCCCCAGTTAAATGTTAGAATGATATCATCAGATATGACAAAGCATAGAGTTGGTGGCATGTGCATTTTGGACTGAGGGCGAAAGGAAAATTGACCCCTGGCAACATGTGATTTGAGCCCCCCCCCCCCCCCCCCCCCCCCCCCCCCCCCC
>BQKZ01002114.1:23265-52320 GCA_036244855.1 Temnopleurus reevesii
GGGGAGAGAAAGAGAGAGAGAGAGAGAGAGAGAGAGAGAGAGAGAGAGAGAAAGCGAGGTAGGGAGAAAGGGAGAGAGTGAAAGAGGGGTAGAGAGGTAGAGAGTGCGAGAGAGTAGGGGTGGGGATAATTAAGTGGGTTAAATGGAAGGTCAATTCTACGTCTTTTGTGAATTTCAGCAAGTTAAATGTAACATATTTTTACGGGTTTCTGCATGTGTTGTTTGTTGATGAACGTATTGTTTTAGAACATTAATATTATCCAAATATTCATATCGTGTTTTTTGATCGGTTAATTGTTCGCTAATGGAGCAATTATATCTTTATTGCCTGCTTTATCTTTTACTAATTTTATTTTATTGGCTTCGCTTTATCTGGACTAACAATAAGTACGATCCTTGAGTAAACACATTCTTCGTACTTGAACGTTGTGATCAATGTGCGAAGCCAAAAAGAATTGTAAATAAAAGTCTGATATATGAAAATATAACACATGTTTTTGTTTCACAAATTAGCACCTTACTTCATTTGCGGTTCAAGGTTTATAGGTACCATTGGAAAGACTGGTGTCCTTTCCTCAAAATAAAAACAAAATATTCCGCCACTCCGAAATCACAATTATAAAATATTTGTTTCAGTTAAATCAAAATCACGTGATGGTGGAAATGAGTATTGTCTGGGAAACGAAAAGAGAGAGAACATAGGTCATATTTTTGTTGATTGAATTGTCATGTGATATATTGACAACGTGATGTCTACATAATCTAATAGTTTGGGATTATTTGCCGAGAATAGTTCAAGAGAATATGTCCAATTTGCTTGCAAGATCATATTGTTTTCAAAGATAATGGTGTAACCAGGAGACCTAGGGGTGGGGTCAATTTTTGTGTAAATTTCTGCATCAGACTAGCAACAACGCGCCCCACGCACACCTATCAAACACAGTCTCACACATGTACACGAACGGACACACACACACACACACACACACACACCGACATCCATCTATACCACACACATTCACACAAATACAGTTACACACATACACGAATGCAGGCACACACACACACACACCATCCATACTGACGACCATCCATATCAAACACATTCACACAAACACAGACTCACACACATACACGAACGGACACATTTACACACACTGACACCCATCTATACCACACACATTCACACAAATACAGTCACACACATAAACGAATGCAGGCACACACACACACCATCCATACTGACGACCATCCATATCAAACATATTCACACAAACACAGTCACACACACACACACCCATATAAAAACATACACACCGAACCAAAACACAGAAATCACTGTTTCTCAAGAGGCAAAAGCGGGGGGGGGGGGGGGGGGGGGGTCGACAATATTATAAACAAAAAGGAAGTATGCCTTTTCGGCTCATCCTTGTATTCACCAGTGCACAGGTCCTTCATCAATGTTGATTTAGCCCTCGACTTGCTTACGTTCGTAAGTTTTACAAGGAGGCCAATCATGTTTGCCCAATTGCCCTAGAAATATTATTGCACAGTGCCATCCTAGTACAGACCATGAGGCTACAAACTCCTCTCCGGCGTGTATACTGTACATATTCCACTCTTATTTGCTCTGTAAACTCCTCTTTCTTATCACATTTTCCTTCGGTCTATTAAAGCACTCGGAATATTTGACATTGTCGGGGACATAGTTGTCTTGCCTGACCAAAAGTAGAAATTTATAGTGTGTTTTTTAATCCAGATGAAGTGAAGATGATGAAGAGGTTGATTAAATTACTTGGAGTATGCTCCGTGTTTTGCAACGCTCAGAATTACCAACTTGCAAGTAAGTATGGAGGTTGAAGGTTTTCTTTCTTTCCGATGAGTTTCACAAAATGTGCATGCTGATAATGAATTTTTATTTTCGTTTCATATAAGATGGACCACATTGAAGAAATCAATTAATTGAATCATTTGGGGTGCTTTACTTTCTTGATGCATCCGCGGAACTTCTTAACTTCTTGTACCATCCTCTTAATATTGACGTTTTAACGCTCATGTCTATTTTGAGAGCATGTGGCACAATAATAAGTTCAAACGTCTTAGCACGAGGATAGCTAATTAGACAATTTCGTGCAACTGACCCTTGTTTACGCCTAAATCTCAAAACATTTTGATAGCTTGTACGTGTCAGGTATCTTCTTTACATCGCTGTTATACTGAATGACCCTACTATACACACAATAAATGAAAAGTGAGAGAGAAAGTGCCGATTATTATCACAACGTGCACCTTTAAACTGCACAGTTGAACCTGTTATCCCTAGTAAGTTGTAAATAGAAATAATAAATGAATCAGATCTTAAATGAAAATAAATAATAAACTACCCTGTGACTCATATGCGTTAAAAAACTGCATTCAGGAAAGAGTGTAGGATACCGGGGTAGGACTATCCCCTGCCG
Organism: Temnopleurus reevesii; assembly: GCA_036244855.1. NCBI lineage: Eukaryota > Metazoa > Echinodermata > Echinoidea > Temnopleuroida > Temnopleuridae > Temnopleurus > Temnopleurus reevesii. Next base: position 25,725 of record BQKZ01002114.1, read on the forward strand.
CTCAGGGCAAGCACCCCTACCTCTAAAGGATTAGCAATCTAACCTGCTACTCAATAGTCAATCTATCGTCAGTGTTGAGTCCAAAACCAATTCGGGAAATTCATCATTTCCCGCTTAACAAGTTCAAAATGTTGCAAACATTAAGTCTTTCCGTAAGGGCAAGTTGACGGTATTCCAACAATCAACACAATTCATATACTTTATTAGATTTGATTAGTTTCACATTGTTTTTTATGCTGTGTAAAATATGTACACTGTATAGAGAAATATTGATGAGATACAAAATTAATTACCAATTCACCTCGCGAAGAGTTATGAAAAAAAACAAAAGAAGAAAAACAACAACAATATACAAGCTGATAGCTCTCTGATTACATATGGCATCTAGATAGTATTTTCAACAATATTTGCTTTATCGATTCTTCGATTATTGTTTCATGCAACGGTATGTATACACAGCAAAAAGGATGTTAATTGCTGAGTCTTCGTGTAAATGCCGACTCACACCTTTGCAATTTTAGCCTGCGTCGGCACAGCGCTTTTTTTTAATATAAAAAAACGCTCCTCGAGCGCACGGTATACGCTGATAAGACAGTGGACTGACGTCCGACGTACGCTTAACTCATGGAGCGTAAGCCGAACGTTAGTCCACCGTATGACCTGTGTCTTTGTGCGTCCAGAGAGTATTTCTATTTTTTGTTAAACGCTGGTCTGGCGCAGGCTAATAACGCAAAGGTGTGAGTCAGCCTTTAAGCCATGCCAGTAAATTGTTAGAAAATTACAAGAAAGGAATCATATTGTCTTCGATTTAACACCGAAACCGAATAATGTGTATTATCTTTAGCACCGGAAAATAATATTGATTCAATTCCATGCTGTGTTGTTGGAACACTTTTCTAGTGTTACCTTATATACGAACGTCAATAAATGAACACCCTGATTCTGGGTGTATATCCTATGTCTACTATCACTTTGTGGACATGGTAAATAGCTCTCATCTATCCGGTCTATTTCCTGTAGGTATCCNGGGGGGGGGTCGGGTTGTCATCACACCCTTTTTGTACAAGCTGACAGCTCTCTGATTACACGTGATACCAAAATTATATTTGCATAATTATTTGTTTGGTGCTTTCATGCAACAGAATACACAGCAAAAAAGTGTCACTACCAATCGACTCTTCATGTACATGTAAAGGGTTGGCTGACACCTTTATGTTTTAGCCTGCGTCGGCCCACTGTTAAGAAAATAAAAACGCTTCCCGAGCGCACAGTATACGCTGATAAGACAGTTAGTGGACTGATATTCGGTTTTCGCGTAGCCTCAAGGAGCGTACACCGAACGTCAGTCCAACCTATGACCTCGAAGGACCGTTTTTAAACTTCATAAAACGCTGAGCCGACGCAGGCTAAACGCAAAGGTGTGAGTCGACCTTTAAGCCATGCCAGGAAATGTTTAGAAAATTACCAGAAAGGGATCATATTGTCATCGATTTAAGACTGAAACCGAATAATGTGTATTATATTTTTTGCACCAAAAATATTGATTCAATTCCATGCTGTGTTGATGGAACACTTTTCTAGTGTTACCTCATACGAACATCAATAAATAAACACCCTGATTCTGGGTGTATATCCTATGTCTACTATCACTTTGTGGACATGGTAAATAGCTCTCATCTATCCGGTCTATTTCCTGTAGGTATCTTATCAGTCTTGACGCAGCCCAGTGGTCTTCCTACACTAGAGTATCTGCTCGACCAAGATCCAAGTCAAGTACGTAGAACAGATTTTTAAAAAGTTTTAAAAAGAATAGTAACTGAACCATTAAGAGAGCGCATCTTAATAAGAGTATGAAATGGCACAGGCAAAATACCATTTCAACTACAGGCCACCCATCGTTTGAATAATAGAATTTAGAAGAAAAAAAAACACGATTTAAACAAGTCTCATACACATACATAAATTCCGTATAAAGTGGGTCATGGGACAATAGATTCATACGCCGTGTATTGAACTGTGTGAACATAACAATCACAAGCCGGATCTGATTTGAAAAGCATTACAAAGGATAATTGAATAGACGTTCGACATAATTTACGGAAAAAAACTATATCATGTTCAAAAGAGAGTACTAATTTAATTCATTGTTAATTTACTTTCATTTAGATTGAAACTTTGAAAATCGTGTTAATTGAAAAAGAATAAAAGAAAGAAATATATTGAATGATGGAATCAATTAAAAAAGTTTAAGTGACACATCATTTTATTTAAATTAGGGCAATGCAGTGTCTCCGATCGTCTCTGTAACGCCTCTCATATGGACATAACTATACATGTATTTCATCGCGGGACCTTCTGGCTATATCACTCTCACTTTTCTCACTTGAAAACAAATGTAAGCCATTGTACATAAAAATGCATCAGTCGAAATAGATTTACTACTTTTGCTATGTTGCAAAACGAAAAGGTCAATGTACGTCTGGGCATGGGAAATATCCGCCACGTTTTATCATGTCTAGATTCTACTTGAAAAGTCATTTCCTTTTTTGAAATGGAGAGATAGGAGTATAAGATATTAAAGTCGATCATGCTTCATAGAATTAGCAGATATTATGATCGTATTGCGACGTAACAATTTCTGCACAAAAGCACATTATATTTATATATATACCAATAGTAAATGATAAAACGTTATTTTCATAATATTATACATAATGAAATTTCGGTAAATTCATCAAGTCAATAATAGATAAACGAGGGGAGTTTTAAAACGCTTACGAAATGATTATGTATTTTGTTGTCAAATCTTTATTTATTTAACACAATGCTGTTTTATCAATTGTAATCAGACCATTGATATTTTCTTTATTTTTTATAATTTGCTTAACATAACACAATGGGTGACTTCAAGTACGGTGTTCGGTGTTGGTGTTGGTGTTGAGAGAGCAAAACAGTCCGTAAACCGAGCTTCAACACCGTTGGTCAGTTTACAGAAGTGATACAGAAACGACCGGAAATACGTCAGAATCTTGCGAGGTCTACCCCAAACACCGACAGACTTCAAGTTTGGTGTTGAGGCTGGTGTTGATTTTGCTGCAACACCAACACCAGCGTTCAACACCGTACTTGAAGTCACCCAATGTATATGAGAAAAATGTAATAAAAACAGAATGTTGATTGTATATATCGATGACGTTCGAATGAAAAAAAAAATCCAAATTTCCATAGCGAATATTTCAGTAGTAATCAAATATGAAAGTTTGTAAACGACTGTNTCGATGACGTTCGAATGAAAAAAAAAATCCAAATTTCCATAGCGAATATTTCAGTAGTAATCAAATATGAAAGTTTGTAAACGACTGCGTTTATCTCGTCAGGAACCATCAGCATGTGCGAACGATCTACGAATGTATGCGATGAATCTTTCGGTGGGAGCGAGATATGCAAGAAAGAGTAAGCATAAATCTATTTTTCCAAACCAGCCCATATCTTTGAAGCCAGTTTACTCTTCCAAAGGAGGTTTATTTACCCACGATATTGTAGTTTATATTAACGTCCATCTCTGCTCGTATCTAATGCAGTTAAAATCACTGACAAGATTTGTCCATGCAGTATATCACACATTGCGTCTATATTGACGCTCTAAATTCCAGGCCTCGCCCCAGCCCCCGTTAAAGACCTAGATCAGAATGGCAATGTAATGCAGATATAGAATATCATTTTAATCTAATTATTATAGTTTCATTTGATATACTTATCTCCGCTTGTGAGGAAGTCATGTGAAATACGTTGTTTGTAAACTATTTATAGGCTGCAGAGAAGACGATGTTAATTCAACATTTTGATGTTAAAATAAACCTTTGTGTTCCTTTACGGTGTCAAATTACAAGCCATTTAATTTTTCGATGGGGCCATTCTCACACTATTCTGATGTTGCCCAAAAGATTAATAAACAAAAAGTCGATGTTAACATCCATTATGTGTGTGTTTTATTTTAGTTGTTGCACAGACTGCATCTCAATTATATATCATATTGAAGTTTTAGATACATTAAAACGGATCAATCGAACGACTAAATCATTAAAAATAGTATGCAGAATAATTGATGAATATCATTAAAAACTATTTTTTTTAACAGTTGCAACATCCTTTGGTGACTTCCCGGACGAAAGTGTTGAGTTTACATGGAATGCGTATGATTATGGAGTCATCGAACAATGTCAAGATGTGAACCAGGATGATGAGGATGAATCGCCTTTCAGCGCTCAGTACTGCATGGCAATGACTATGATAGACACGGTAAGAATGACTAGTTTCAATATGACTATGGTAGACACGGTAAGAATGACTAGTTTACTACATGACAATGACTATGATAGACACAGTAAGAATGACTAGTTGGAATACTACATGACAATGACTAGACACGGTAAGAAAGACAGTCACTAGTCTCACTGCTGAATGACAATGACTATGATAGACACGGTAAGAATGACTAGTTTCAGAACTGCGTGGCAATGACTATGATAGACACGGTATGAATGACTAGTTTACTACATGATAATGACTATGATAGACACGGTAAGAATGACTAGTTGCAGAACTGCGTGGCAATGATTATGATAGACACGGTAAGAATGACTAGTTTCAATACACAATGACTATGATAGACACGGTAAGAATGACTAGTCTCAGTCCTGCATGGCAATGACTATGATAGACACGGTAAGAATGACTAGTCTCAGTACTCAATGGCAATGACTACGGTAATATTGACTAGTCTTAGTACTGCATGGCAATGACTACGATAGTCACGGTGAGAATGACTAGTCTTAGTACTGCATGGCAATGACTATGATAGACATGGTAAGAATGACTAGTCTTAATACTGCATGGCAATGACTATGATAGACACGGTAAGAATGACTAGTCTTCATGGAAATGACTAGGCATTGTAAGAATGACTAGTTTAATTTAATATGGCGGTGACTATGACCGACACAGTGAGAATGACGAACCGACTAGAGTTAAATCTGACCCCAAATTGTGACAGCCACAGGAGTCCATCCTATTTTAAGTTAGAGTGACGCGACTTCAGAAAATACTTTTTTAATAACTCAGAATGATGTGACATAAATGAGATTCGACTTAAATGAAGTCAAATTATCCCAATCGTAGCGAATCATTACACTTTTGAAAATAATTCATGAATTTTGAATGGACTATCAGATTTTGATGAAGTATCCACAGCTTTTCATATGATTTTTTTTTAATTTACTGAGATAATCATAGGGGTAGGTTTCCCTTTTGACATAGTCAGAATGGTGTGCCTATTCCCTTGCGTAGCGTCCATCACACTGCATTCATTTTCTTAAGCAAAATATCGCTATGTATGTGATTCGAACCCACAATCCCTTGGTTGAGAACCTTGAGTGCTAACCACTGCACCACGACGTGGTGGTTCACTTGGGATCAGCTCGTCATTGTCGGTGACAATGATTTCCATGGGATAATGAATATTATACAGATTTGGAGGTGACGGTACAATTTTGCATTTGTAAAGGTGCAAAATTTGCATTTTTTTTAATGAAAGTACAATATTGCACTTTGTACCTTTACGAAACTGCAATACTTTATAGAATATTTAAAAAAGACATTTAATCATCACATTTCTACTTTCACAATCTTTTGTGAAGCTGCATCAGTCCATTAATAGCCTATATTTATCATGCAGCTATTAATTCTTTGTCATGTGTTTTGTGTCCTGTAATGTTATTTCTGTATATATACACTGCCTCACGTTAATTGACTTCAATATGTGTCTCTTCTCTTAACGGGGGACCTGAGTTTCTTAACAAGGGACCTGTGTTTCTTCATTGGCTTCCAGTTGACAGACGAATTGTCTTCAAGATCATTCTCCTTGTTCATCATACTATGTACGGCCTTTCCCCTGTATACTTGCAAAATTCAATTCCAAAGTACAAATCTACAAGACATCTCCGCTCATCATCAGATACACTGCTGTTAAATATTCCAAGAACTAAACATTTTATTGGTGATCGGGCTTTTTCAGTGATAGGCCCAAAATTGTGGAACGAGCTCCCTCTTCAATGACGCCAGCTATCTTCAACAGAAGCATTAAAATCCCAACTTAAAACATACTTGTTTGTTTCATCATAATACTTCAATACCTTTTTTGTGTCCAGGATATTCTTGCTTCCATTTGTATTGTCTTCATTTACTTTTCTATTTCAATTAAAACGCCATGAGCACCGAAAGGTGGACCTGTGCGTTTTACAAGTAGTGACTATTATTATTTATGTGACTTCTTTATACAATTGAAATAAATATGATTTCTATTGTTTGTATTATCATTCCCCTACCCATATAACAGCTTGAGATCCATGTTGGGACGTGTTGGCCTTCCTCTTGTAAACCATATGAAATAGAGATCATCGCGGACCAAAGTAAGTGATTTTTTTAACCCATTGACTCCTGAATAATTTAATCCTCATAGACTTTGTATTGGGACTACACGGTGCCAGTAGACAATGGGTACAAAATTGTACGGATGGCGATTCACAATTATGATATGTATTACGACAAAAAGACGGATAATTACCGATAGATTAAAATAATTTTTCAAATAATATCTCCCCTCACTATAATCATAACGCCGATTGTTTAAATCTAAAAAAATTATTTCTTAAATGGTTAGGGTTTGCTTTTTACCTCTATCTCTCTTGTTTCCATGCGTTGTTTTGTAGAGTCCACTCCAACCCCCATCCTTCTTTATGCACTCTCTCTCTAACTTCACATCATTTCCATCCCTCATTCTTCCTTCACCCATTCCTCATCTAATAGAATTAGAACGAACAAGAAACTATATAAACTATTTCCGTAAAATAAAGCCAGGGTTGTGGACAAGAGATCCATACGCCACGTATGTAACCGTGCGGCAATTTCCGGGTCCGATTTGAATAGCATTACAAAGGAACATTGAATTGGCGTTCGACTTAATTTTTCGGAAATAGATTATATCGTGTTCTACATAAGCAGGTTCCTTTTTTGTACTGAAAATTATGACATTACTGTTTCCTGTTTATCAATTCACAGTATCCCTGATTGTGGAGAACAGCACGGATCCAGGACTCACATTTGTGTGTCTCGCTCCAGCACCATGGTATGGAGACGCAATCTTTGTTCTGTAAGTATGTTTGCTCTATAAAGTTACGGCCAGGTCACATAGGCTACCGAAAGCAACCCGATTCAACACGACTCTTACTCAGTTTACAGTTGGCCGCCTGCGAACAAAGAATAGTGTTGAGTCGTGTTACTTCTGGGGGCCCTATGTGAATGGGGCTTTACAAATCAGTATAGCTGATGTCTGTATATATTATTTCCTTTAGTATTTCACATTTTAACCTTAAAGAAATTTGAGTGAAGTAAAACACAGCATGGCTAGCGTCCAGGGATATCTCGTATATGACTATATGATGACAAAAGATGAATAACAAAAGTCCCTCCTTTCCATGTTTTATATCAACAGAACATTTTTCTGCATCGTTGCCTCGGTGGTGCTAGTAGCAACCATCTACGATCTCTACATACGAAAGCACTTCTCAACAGAATCTGAACACGATGACCAAAGTACGGCTCATCTGAAGTCAATGACCACGAACGATAAGGTGAATGGGGTTGTCAATGAGAAGTACGTAACTACGGATGGAGAGAATCCTTCACCTATTGATGTGAGTATCATGGTGTTTAAAAATAAATTGAAAAACAATTGGTCACTTTCGTAATGTATTCAAATTCATTTACGTTTGCCCCAAGACAAACGTTGTGTTCAGTCGTCAGAAATAATGAGAGTACAATAATCAGAATGCCACTTGCATACATTTATGTTGCTAGGTTGGACAAACACTTTAGTTTGGCTAACCTAGCAACAACCACTGCACGCTATTCGCATTCTGGCTTGAAGAATTATCAGTCATATTGAACAAAGAGTTTGGAGATGAACAATCTTGTATGAAACACATCGCTACTCGTTATTTTTGTTATTAAAATGCCAACAAATTATATGTATGACATATCGCAAAAATAAAATTTGATGTGTGCAGGGTGTGATCCCGCCTAAAGAAGTGAATGGAGATGCTATAGAAAGCAGGGAACATGGAAGTATGAGTATGACAAGTATCCAACCATCTCATGAAAGACAGACAGAACCCAACCAAAATGATAGGAAGAAGGACAGCAAATCGAGTAAGTAATGGAAATAATGTTTGCCTTACTTCAACATAGATAAACACTTTTTGACAGTGTTTTACCGAGAGTAAGTTCACCTTTTGTTTTGTAAAACATATTCGGCAGACTTAACTGGTATTTGACAAAAATAGGAATATTGTGTGAAAACATATAACGTTAGTATGTAAAACAATTTATGACGCAAAAACGGTTTCTTTGCCAAAAAAGAAGAAGCTTGCGTGTCAGGCTATTCTCCTCTAGCTATATAACTTGACATCTAAAAGCTTTGTTTGAAGAAAGCGATACGGTGCCAAAGAAGAATACAATGGAAACTCGGTTTAAAGACATTGGAATGTTGAGGAGCCCGTTGTTGCTTTATTTTATGATGATGTCATGCTGCCATTTCGGCTTCGTACTCTTTCGATTGTTGATATTAATTTTCGGTTTCAAGAATAATGTATAATATCGTATAATCATGATGATTCACTACCTAAATGTTCGTCGAAATACATTCCCCTTTACTTATTAACCACATTCTCTAGGTCGATTTGATGCGGTAATGATGTCATTTTCGGCAGCAACCAACCTCCGTAGTCTGTTGAGTGCCTAAGTGTTCTTAATGGTTTGCGAGTCATCAGTATGTTCTGGATCATCTTATTACACTGTCAACTATTCCTCTATGGATCTAAGAAACTTGGTAAGTTAAACCTTTGACTACTGGAACCTGGTGGTCCCTGTACAAAGTTTATTGAAATGATAGCATTTCGTAGTCAATAGGTTAAAAGCGTATCCAGCTCAGAAAATTTCGAGACCCCTTTATTTTGTTGTTGCCCATGTGCTCTTCTGTGATTAAGCGAAAACAGTTCGTCAATGTATTCGCGAAGTGTAGGAAACCAAAATGTATTGTTGCGTGGAGACAAAGAAATCCCGACGTAGCGCCAATTCAATGGGTATCCTTTCGAACAACATGTTGATTCTGTAGGACACGTTTCAATGGATTTGTAACTAAGTTCGTGTAAAAATACCCTCTGGCTCTAGTCACTTCCTGAATACACGGACGAATTATTGTTATGTGTTTTTCTGTCCTTTGTCAAATTATCCGCTTTGAAGGCCCCGGCTTTAAACCTTTGTAATTAAAAGTACATGTATATATTATCTCATTTTTTGCCAATCACAGATAATTACTACAATATCTTGAGCACAGCGGATAAATTTGCCAGGATGGCCGTCAATAATGGAACATTAGCAGTAGATACTTTCTTCGTCATTGGGTAAGTTATGGCATTTAGTTTCATTCTAAATTGTAAATAAAGTATACATTCCTCTTGCCTCAAAAGGACTAGAACTATCCCCCTCTCCCACTATACATTGAATCCATTCTCAAATTTAGACATTGTCAAACATTCCGTTAAGTCACATCTGATTGAATAAGTTTCCTTGATTTCAAACGAAACTCTTGATAAGAACTTCAATTTTGGTTTCAATTACAGAGGGCTACTACCGTATAAGAGAAGTTGACGAAATCGAAGGGCAAGATGAATTGGTTGATATTTTATTTCCATCTTTACTCACGTTTTATCCCTGCTTTAATGGGGGCTCTGGCCCTTTGAATTTTGCTCGGACAACATCTTAATTTCATATGAAACATCAAAACGTTTGATCTAAGAAAACTTTTCGCTTCAAATACTCGTGATTTAAATCAAAACCGACTGAAAAGGGGTTTGCTATAGAAATTCATTTGCATATGTTTAAACAATATGAGACAAACAAAATTTTTTTTAAAAAGCAGCTAAATAGGATGTGTCGCGGACAAGTAAAACGGTTTTAATTAATCATACTTACGACATATTGAGAAATTTGGGTGCAACTTTGCACCATTGGAGATCTGCAAGCTAAGTGTGTATTATCTCCAACCGAAAGGGTTCTGCTATTGTAACACCGCCTGCACCCCAATTTCTTAGTATAGCACGATATAAACTGTTTTCGCAAAATAAAGTGGGTCATGGACAATAGAGCCATACGCCGTGTATTGAACTGTGCGGACACAACAATCATAAACCGGTTCCGATTTCGATAGCATTACAAAGGAGCATTGAATTTGCGTTCGAATTAATTTTACGGCATTACTTTATATCGTGTTGTATGTATGTGGAACAAAATGCAAACTTAATAGACGCATCCAACTTGAATTTTCAATATTTGGTTTCAATCCGAATCTCAATGCCAGAGGACTGCTTGTGACATACACAACCCTGAGGAAGCTGGACAAGTCGAATGGCAAGCTGAATTGGTTGATGTTTATCTTCCACCGCTACTGGCGTCTCACCCCTGCCCTAATGGGGGCTCTCGCCCTGTGGATCTCATTAGGGCCACACCTCGCGGGCCAGGGCTACATGATAGGTAATGCCCCGGTCACATAGGACCCCGGAAGCAACACGATTCAACACGACTCTTTGTCAGTTCAAAGTTGGCTGCCTGCGAACAAAGAGTCGTGTTGAATCGTGTTGCTTCCGGGGCCCTATGTGACCGCGGCTTAACAATGAGAATATACGAGTCTGTTCAGGATCCTTATGCATAATTATTTAAAAGTTACTCAACTTTCTTTGTAGATGTTGCTCTTCATGTCGTTATTGGTTTGGAAGTAATCTTTTAAATCAGTATTTGGTAGTTTAAAAATATACATAGGAATTAAAAACCCTATAGTTGTCCCGAAATATGTTCATGATAGAAAATATTCGTTCATTTCATATTAAAGTGAAATAAACATTGTAGACTTTAATACGGAGGCATATAATATATATATGTATAATAAATAAATAAAATTGAATTGAATTGAATTTGTATTGATTCTGTTTTCGATGTGTAATAACACTATTCATATGTTATCGACAGTACTGAAGATCCTCTTTCCCCCCCCCCCCAAACGTATCCACTGCTCGAGGACAAATACTTTGAAGTACAGAGTATAAATTTATTGAATGGCACCTTAAATATCAAGTAGAGAGAGAGAGAGAGAGAGAGAGGGGGGATAGTCAAAATCAATCGTCATATATATATTTTTTGTTCTTTCTTCTTTTAATCAGTATTTTGATTTTTCAGGTATCTTTTATGGGTACATAAAGAGTATTTGCAGGCAGTATTGGTGGACATACCCTCTGTATATAAATAATCTCGTTCCTTTTCCTGGCAACACCAACCAGTCGGTAAGAATAAATGTTATTTTGAATTGAATTGAATTGACCTACAATAAATGTATTATTTTCTATGTGCGAACTGTGTTCAAATATGAATTAAATCTTGAGTTGATTTAATTAATGTTCAATTGGTGGTTTTACAGCGCCTGTTACTATACTCAGAAGTGGATATATTATCTTACCATATGCCTGTAAAATAAAAGAGATCCGACAAACTTTGCAATTAATCGTATCTCTATGGTTCATGTTTTGTCATAGACATACGATAAATATTTATAGTAAGTTTGATTGCAGCTTTTATGTTACAGGCCCCATAATATAGACATATCGCCAATTGATGATATGTCATGAAACAAATAAATCTCTGGCCAATATACATTTGAGCTGGGGTGAGAGTAAAAATTGACCGCTCACAACATACACAGATGGCGCCCCAGCAATATTTCAGAGGGAGACGCCCCCCCCCCTCCTCTTTACCATCAGTACTTAGGGGCTTAATTGTATAATTGAATAAAAAAAATGTAATCTATTATTTTTCAGTGCATGGGATGGGCATGGTACTTGGCCTGTGACATGCAGTTCTACCTCCTCAGCCCACTCCTCATCATGGCACTCTACAGGTAATGGGAATAATTGTTGAGTGGGGGTGTTGTTCGAAAATTGCAGTCGATCGGAATACATCAATCAAAATCAACGTCTTCTCAAAATTGCAGACAGTGCATCATTGAAAATGCGCGTTCCATGTTTCACTTATTTGCAGCTGATTTTCGATCAAGTGCAACTTTGCAGCAACTCCCACCATAGATAACTATTTTAGGCGCACTATAATGAAAAAAGCTATGAAATGATATCAAGCGTTCATGCTCACGGCGTAAATTGAATTCCTCTATGATTAATGACTGCAATTACTTCGAATAAATGAAATTATTTTTAATTATACTATATACATTACTTCATTTCATTTTGTATTTGAAAATTTTCTATCGCAACAACAGTGATTTGATTATTCGCCTGCCAATTATTACAATATTGCAAAGTCAAGGTGTTGATCGAACAACAACCTGTGTTTGTAATGTATTTCAGGAAAGTGTTAGAACAAGGCTCACTATAAATTATATCTAAATTCTAATCATAATAAACTTTTCGTTTTAAACACTGAAATGTATTCAAAACATTCCATCGCAATACAACACTTTGTTCTTATGTTATAGCTTTACAGTGTGCATTTCATATATCTTGAATTATGTGAATTCATGTCAAGCCGATTTCATCCAAAATCAGATACAAATGTTTACACGTGTTTATCAAAAATTTAATTTTACACATTTTTTTCAGGAAGAAGTTAGTGGGTATTGGTCTCATCTTGAGTTTGACAACGATCTCAGTGTTCTCTATGATTGGTATCAGCTGGTACTATGGTATTAATCCAGTAGGAGCGTAAGTACACCTTGGAGTATTATATAATTATCCAATCAAGTCCATACCTCTCGATCCCTAGCCCCCTCCCCCCCCCCAAAAAAAATGCTTCTGTCATTTCTTAGACACATACATAATAGGCTAAAGAAAAATGTGTGCAACGATCATTATGTGTTCAAAAGATTAACAATTAAATGCATTTTGTGATTGATCGATTTCATTTTCATCAATTCAAATGATTCAATATATATCCATCTTTGTAATCATTTGTCTAAAAATTTGGAAAAAGTTTACTCAACACTGGATAACATTACAGTCCACACAACTATTGGTTAATTGATAAAGATATGAGCCAAAATGTTGCCCAGTGTTTCAGTTTCAGTTTAGTTTATTTTCATTTCCAAACAAATAAAAATATAATAAAAAGTAAATTGCAAAGTTCCAATAAGTTCGGTAAGCATTTGCACAATGTTTTAAGAGCCTAACTAATTATTTTTCATAATCTTGATCTGATCTATGTTCTGTCTCTAATAGTAACTACAATGATCGATTGGTTGGAGACCCGGATATAACTTACACCAAACCCTACACCCGTATACACTCCTATCTAGTTGGTATGCTAGTAGGGTATGCACTCTTTAAGACTGCAAGCAGAAAGGTTTACATACCATGGGTAAGAAGGTCTGAAGAGTAATTGAATATATTCTATCTTTCAATTTCAATTATTTCATTCAAATTACGAGCAAACATTAACATGATTAAGGGTAAATGATATATACAATATAAAAGAATGGGGAGACAGCTAGGAAGACACTAGGACGACAAAAGTCTTATAAGCTGCTGCCACCAAATTATATACAATATTAGAACGAGTAACATTGGATGGACTCATCTGAACCCCCCCCCCAAAAAAAAAAAAAATAATAATAAAATAAATAAATAAATTAATTAATAAATTAATAAATAAAAAATAAAAAAAATAATAATAAATAATAATAATAATAATAATAATAATAGGGTGTCATGGCGTTCCATTATAAATGAAATGATCGCAATAAAATTTAAAAAAAAATGAAAATTAAGAATTCTACTAGTAGCGTATTTTCACATTCCCATTTCTTTCACACTGTTTTACTCTTTACATTTGTAGGCTTATTATATATTTTCTTTACCACTTTTCTGAGTACATTTATACAAATAAGGAATATGCTATAATGTGAAGAAAGGGATGTCACACAAATATCATAAACTGTACAACACTTGTTTAAAAAGACATTTATCAATGAAGGTTTCATGAGTGGTACGCCTAATTATCTTTCTTGGAAGTGTGAGTGGTCCTGCAAAGGACCAACCCACTCTCAACGTGTCGATGAGCATGATTTCATCATCTTCAGGAGAATGGGACATTTATTATAATGTCCGCAAGACGTTTTATTATTGTAGAAAGTAATCTTAAGTAGATTACCTAAATTTCATCTTCTAATGTATTTTTTTTTTTCAGTGGGCTGTGATGGCTGGTTGGATGATAGCCTTTGCTCTGGGTATGACGTGCGTCTATGGTCTTCATGCTCCTAAAAACGATCCCGAGAAAGATTTGGCGCAATATCAGGCTGTCCTCTGGGAAGGTCTCTCCAAGTTTGCATGGTCCATCGCAATCGGCTGGGTGTGCTTCGCGTGTATCAAGGGATATGGAGGTAGGTATAGTTTGTTCTTTTATAATCAAACTCGTTTCATCGAGGCAATAATTTTATCAGAGTAAACTCAAAATGGCGTCGGCAAGGATTCAACTTCATCCAACTCAAAGTGACTTCGGTTCTCAAGATAATTTGACTTGACTGAGATTGGGTGAAATCTTACTTGATGTCGCACTTTTCTTAAACTTCTCATGTTCTGGCTCATTCATGTTCATCAAGCGGATACACATCAAAGGTTTTTTTTTAGCCATATCAGCAAATAGATCAGAACCATATGAACTGACGGGAAAACAGCCCGAATGCGATATCAGACTTGATATTTCTTTGATATTGATATTCACTGGTTAAAGGCAAGCAAATCACTGGATAAATGTGAATGGAAGTACTAATTAACTTGACACATTTTCAGAGTCAATTCTAATCGAAATAGAGTTCACTCCAAGCTAAAGCCATTCCTACTCAGATTGTATCCACAGGATTAGCAGTGCATTTCCTCTAGTTTGGAAAAGCGTTTGCTGTGATTTACTTTGATAATTTTAAAATACCATCCTAACAAAAGATCACTTCACTCTAAAAAAAGCTATGACAATGTATTTTTCATTCTGAGAATGGTAAGCAAGATACATGATAATCGTGGGTATAAACTAGAGCATAATGATAAAGAAAGTTATAACCATTTTCATCACTTTAATTGGCATATATCTAGGCGTCATCAATTCGTTTCTAAGCTGGAACTTCTGGATACCAATGGGTCGTCTTACATACTGCACGTATCTCATCCATCCACTGGTGATCTACAATCTCTTGATGAGCGGCAAGGCTCTCTTCCATTTTGGCATTGTATCATTCGTAAGTAAAGGGAACGGGCTGTGTTTTGAGCAGAGTATTAATACTCCTTGGTTTCACCACAACATGGCCGACTAACATCTTTGCATGGTTACCCTCCGTCGGCTTACTGCTTTCTAAATCAAAAACACTCCTCGAGCGCACAGGATACGCTGATCAGACGGTGGACTGACGTTCGGCTTGCACTCAGTCAACCAAATGACCTGCGTATTTGTGCATCCAGTGAGCATTTTTAATTTAAAAAAAACGCTGGGCCGTCGCAGGCTAAAAACGCAAAGGTGAGAGTCAGCCTTGGCAAAAGAATTGTAGAATAACTTTGAGAAGTATTGATAACAGTTTTTTAGTTGAAGGACGAAGAATCTTATGAATCTTAATTAAACTCATTAATATATACTCCAGTCTTAAATTAAACGATGATTTGGTTGGAGTAAAACACTATTTAAATTTTGGGGATGACTAAATGGCTTGATGCCCTGCAATTACCAGGGAGTGATCAATATGCAACATCTTGATAACTAACAATGCTGTCTTCTACGGTATTATTCATAAGTATATAGAGCACATAAAAAGGGATTCAACTTTATTATTTCTCACAGGTTGCAAAAAATTGAAACTTAGCAAGCATAATGTATGAAAAGCGTCGACCCAAAGATAATATTTGTTCAATAGCAGCAGAAAAATCAGATGAACAGAACAAAGAAATTTTTAGAAAAATTGGACAACTAATAAAAATTATGAATGTTCATAAAATTTAGAAAAATTGGCAACTGATGACATAAGTGCACAATCGACCATTTGTTTTATTCATATCAATGTTATAAATATATGAATATCATTTCCGCAAAACTATAGGATATCTTCATTTTAGATATGTAGATCCCCCATTTGCTTGTTTGAATTAATACAAACTTTGTATCTTCCTGCAGAATTGATGAATTTGGCACCATAAATGTAAACAAAATGATGGTTGGTAGTGCAACCATGACATCATCGATTGGCAACATGTCTGAAAATTTTTACTGATTACTTGTATGATTTTGTGTTTGTTCTGCTCACCAAATTTTTCTGCTCCTGTCAAAAAATTATCACTTTTCAGTAGACTCTTATTCTAAGGGAACTGGAAATGTTATTGTTTCATTGATGTTAATGTATCAAATCATTAAAAAGACATTTTTATTTCATTACTTATCCGATTTTCTTTTTTTTTTATTTGACACTGGAAAAACTATTGTAATCTACAAATAGTTATCCAACCAAAAGCTTTATTACAGGAGAGCATTTCAGATCTCCAGTGCTCCTTTGCTAATCAAACTTATCAGGATATGCATTCATGTAAAAAAAAAAACTAAATAAAAATTCATAAACTCTTTCCCCCTTCTTTTCAGAGCTTTTATTTTACTGGCAGTGTGGTGTTCTGCTATCTCTCTGCTCTTCTTCTCACTCTTCTAATGGAGGTGCCTGCAGCAGGTCTCGAGAAAGTCATGTTTCATCGTTCTTAGTCACCTACGCGTATTATATCAAGAGTGAAAAATGTTCACTTGGGAATGCGCCTTGAGCACTCCACAGAGTGGATTAGGCGCTATACAAATGGCATTATTATTATTATTATCATTATGAGGGAATTTTCGTGGAGTAAAATTTGAGTGAAATTTGAGTGAAACTTGAGTAAAATTTGAGTAAAACTTGAGTGAAACTTGAGAGTGGAATTTGAGTGAAATTGAGTGAAAATTAAGTGAAACTTGAGTGAAATTGGAGTGAAATTTGAGTTAAATTTGAGAGAAATTGGAGTAAAACTTGAGTGAGATTTGAGTAAATCCACATTCACTTTTTTGTTCTCCTCCACGATCATTAGAATATTTATGAATGGTCAGAGATCACTCCAAAAAGACTAAAACATCATTTCACTCCATATTCACTCAAATTTAATCTCCAATTGCTGTTCTCTGAGATTCACTCTATGAGGAGTGTACATTTTAACTCATTATTTTTTTTTAGGATATCAGGTTTATATCAAGCCAGAATGTTCATTTTCAATAGAGTTTATTTCGCATAGAGCTGTTTTCATTGAATAATAGATGTGTGAATTTCTGAAGTTAAATGCTCATTAGAGTTTCTTACAAATATAACCTGTATGTATTATCTATAGAATAAATAGTCATAAATGACAGTTTGTTGTAAATAGTAGTTTAGCTCATTTGGTATTTATTCCTTTTGCATCTACCTCTGTCATTTTTCTTTTAGTCCATGTGTACATATCAATTTTATGTATAAATCATACTTATTCAGATATAAAACATACATTTTTTCTGCAATCTATTTAGGATAGGCAAATTAATACCTAATCTCCTTGTATTTCAATGAAGAGAGGAGGGGAACAATCTTATCAATACATCTATTACTCTTCATGTTATACAGTAGTACATTACACAATGTCAGATTTTGAATTCTCAGCACCAAAATCTGGGAATGGAACTTCTGGACATGTAGATGGTTGTGTTTTTTTTTGCATTGCTATATATTAACCGTAATTATATTAGTTAGTCTTCTTTATCAAGAAAAGTCGCTTCTGTTTTAAGGTATTGTTCTCCTGGCAGAACCTGCACATACAGTCAACTCTGCCTAAGTAAAATTTCTCTCGGTAAGCCTAAGTTGATGTAATTTTTGGAACATATCATACCAGCCCCGAGTTATTTACCTCTTGTAAGTCAAAAAAATTATATGGTCTGAAGAGATTTAACTGAGGCAGAGTTACCTGTATATTCACTTGTAAAAAAAAATATGGGGAAGGGGGCTGCAGCCACTCGCTGGTTTTGCAGTATCTGAATCTGTTTTAATATCTGTGTTATACATGCCTAGACGACTATTACTACAGGTAACTCTGCCTAAGTCATATCTCTAGAGACCACAAATGATACAGGTTTTATATGACTTGGTCAAAAAAAAAACTCATATCCACTTTGGCAATTATTTTACTGCTCAAGTTTGACTTAGGCAGAGTTGACTGTAACATATGAAAGTCTAGCAACGTTTCACACCAAACAGTTTCTCACTTTTTTTCTCTTATAATTTTAACGTACATAGAGAATGCACAAGATCAGAAAAAAAACTGTTATTCATTTCAGGAGTGTTTAAAAAGATTAGAAAACCTTTATATTTAGGCAAATATTCTTACAAACATAGACATAATTGGACCTTGTAAAATATTGGTATTGATATGATCTGACCCATCTGTATAGTTACCAAGAGTGCCTGTAGAGTTGTTGTTGAATTTATATTCAAAGGCGTTTCTCATTCAATTCTGAAAACGAATAGATGAAATTTATACATAAAGCTATAATTACAAAAAAAAAGGTTTGATATAATGACGGCATTAAATATTGAATAAATTTGAAAAAAATTAACAATTCATATTGCTTATTTTGTTTCCTGTTCTCTGAGTGTTATTTGTAGTGTTGAAAAAAGTTTATCTGACTGGTAGAGATGAAATATTGATGAAAAATTCTTCATTACACAATCTTTTTCGAAATAAGAAATGATTGGGTCATGAAGATTTTATAAAATCAATAACTTGTAGCTTTACTTAATTACAAAGCAGGACATATGGCTTGAATGAAATTACCCAGTATTCTACAGAAGACTTATTGGGAAGAATTTTAGTCATGACAACTATTTTTCAGAGGTTCTCAAAGATAAATGTCCTACAGGAGGGCGTCAATGTTTAAGTCCTACCAAACACCCCATCAGGCAAAGAATACTGCAAAATCTTTTTACTGTGTAATGCAAATCTGTCATTAGAAGAAGTAATAGTCTTCACCCTACTGAAGATTCAGCTGAGGTTACGCATGGTGACCACAATGAGAATGTTAGAGTTTTACATTTGACCTTATCAGCTTTGTTGAATTATTAGTCTTTGGCCTCTTGAAGACTCATATGAGGTTCTGTATGATGACTGATGGTTCAATGGACCTGACTGGAAGGAAACTTCCCAATTCACAGCTACAGAATTGGAAGTATTTGCCAACTTGAAGATTCATCTGCAGGCTTTTGTGGTAACTACAGCAATAGCGTTGGAATCTTACTAGACACTTTATCAGTTACAGACTGAAGCAGTAGTCTTGCATATTCTGTTGAGGTTTTGCATATTGACTGAGGTGGAAGTGTTGGATCCCTACTATAATGCCTTGTCAGTAGTCTTTGCCCTCTTGCAGATTCACTACGGGTTCTGCATGTTAACTACAGCGTTACTTTTGAAACCTTACTATAGGCCTTGTCAGCAGCAAAAGTATGAGTCTTTGCCCTCTTGCAGATTCAGTTGAGGTTCTAGATGGTTACTACAGTGGGAATGTTGCAACCCTACAGTAAGGCCTTGTCAGCTACAGAAGTAGTAGTCTTTGGCCTCTTGCAGATTCAGTTGAGATTCTGCATGGTGGCTACAGCGGGAGTGTTAGAACCCTACTGTAGGTCTTGTCAGCTCCAGAAGTAGTAGTCTTTGCCCTCTTGTAGATTTAGTAGAAGTTCTGTGTGGTGACTACGGTACAGTGGGAGTGTTGGAACCCTACTATAATATGGCTTGTCAGCTACAGAAGTAGTAGTCTTTGCCCTCTTGCAGATTCAGTGATGATAGGTTTTTCTCAAAGCCTTCATATTGAAGATTTGGTTCTGCAAGGCCAAGAGAATTTGAATCATACCTGATATCCCAGCAGTTACAGACTGAAGCAGATGTCTCTGCCCTCTTGCAGATTCAGTAGAGGTTTTGCATGGTAACTACAGCGGGAGTGTTGGAACCATATAATGAGCCTTGTCAGCTGCAGAAGTAGAAATCTTTGCCCTCTTGCAGATTCAATGATGAAAGGTTATTTTCAAAGCCTCCTCCTGTTAGATCCTGCAATGGAATGAATGCAATAAAGGGACACATCAGTCAAAATCAAATCAGGTATTTATGGCCACTTGCATTTTCGTATGCAAAAAATCCTCTGAATCCGCTAAGGACCAGTTCATAAAGTAATAATGATAATGAAAATGGTTTTAACATGAATATGATATCCCCAGTGAATGATACCAATTGAACAAAACCACAATTCTACCTATCATGTAAAGCCAATATCAAGTGATATCAGCAGACAAAAAACGATACTATGCACTTCATGCACTAGATCACACATCACCACATACCTCTTAACAGGCAGATATACATGGATACACCTCAACAATTTTAGCAAATGTAAGTGTCCAAATTAGAAGACTTTTCATACAAAAAAAAGTCCCCTACCATCTATAATGACTCTATGTAAATGTAAGTGTCCAAATTAGAAGACTTCTCATACAAAAAAAGTCCCATACCATCTATAATGACTCTAGTCAGGAAAGTTATGATGTTGTACAGGTATGTATTGGAGGACGACATTCCAAGATTGAGACGCAGTATGACAAATGCCTTCAGATATGGAGACTTACTGTATAAGCTAAAATTTTCACTAGGGTTTTATGGTCATGAATATCACGACCATGAATTCGCTAAAATGTTCACTCATTAGAATGCCCATAGACTTGTGTATAATGATCTTTCAAAATTAGAAAATGACAACCCCTTATGTGTGAAAAGGTATGAAATTCAGTGAATTCACTAATAGTTTATGTACATTAAAATATAAGCTTTAAATTACATAATTACATGATACTGTTAGTGGTATAAATGGAGAAGGGTTTTTTTTTTAAAGAAGGTTGGATAAACATCAGCATAAGATATTTTTCACACACAATTTCACAATAGAGAAGTGAGGATTCATTGAAGATGGACTACAGTCCTTAAACATACCTGTTTGATACAAATGATGAAAGGTGGAGAGGCATCTGTGAAGTGAACAATAGGTACCTTTGGTTTAGGAAGTTTCTGCAATGTTTTAAGAGGATAAAAAAAAGAAAACAAACACACATTATATGTAGTAAAAACAATCAAATTTATCTAAAATCAGGCTTATAAGATTTATCAAAGTGGGATAGATAAACAATTGGAAGGGTAAAAAAAAAAATACCTTTGCTTCTCACTTCCATAAAAAGGACGGTCTACTGGGTATACAGAGGGAATTTATGAACACACACATGGTCACAGCAATTTCCTTTACAAAAAAAAGATAAAGTAGCAAAGTGTTTATTTGCAGATTACCGCCTCGAAGGTGTGTTGCCACGATACATTTCCTATTCAAACAAACGATAAAATGATTCCATGCATTTCAACAAAATGTTAATTTAAAGCCCACAAATGTCATTCAATCAAGCATATAACTCTGTAATTATGCTCTGTTTTAAATTCCAAAAGTTGAAAATGTAATCAACATCAAGAAAGCTGTTACAGACATCTTGCTGTCAGACAACACATGTCAACCAACGAATGGTATCGTTGAATAGACCATGTGCTTGTATATTAAAAGTTTCCAGGATTATATTTAACATATTTATGAAGCGTGAGTGAAAAAGAGAGGTCTTGCAAGATGAAGACTCAATGATTTATACAAATCAAAAGCTTTGGGATATGAAAGATTTATCTTACCTTGCTTTCTTCATAGATATAAACTCCTTTCTCAATCTTCTTTTTATCAACATCACAAAAGGCAATGACCTGCAGGCGATAAATTACTGGATATTAGATTATTTTGCTACAAGATAGTACAAATTATCATTAAAGCAAATATTTATCTGATTTTCAAAATTCTATTCAAAATTTATCAAACATGTATTTCTTCAAATAAGGAATGAATTACCTATTACAAGATTTTGTACTTTAGACTGGTGCCAGCATTTATGAGAGCTACAGCTGACCTCAGTAAAATTAATTTAGAATTTAGCATGTTTTTTCTTCATTCTCTGCTTGCCAGCATGGTTAACTGGTTCCATACAGATATAACTGGATCCTCACATTATCAAACTCTACACATACAACTATAAGAATAATCTAACCTTGTCTTTATTCACTTGCTTGAGTGACCTGTAGAACCGCCTTCCCTGCTTGCCTGCATTCCAGATAGTAAACTGGTTCCATCTGGATAAAACCTGATCCTCTAAAGATGAAACCTGTATCTCCCAGATTGTGTCCCTATAAAATTATAAAGAGATATATGCATGGAATTTAAGTATGATTTTTTAAGGGCTGGTCGGTTAACATTCTTTTTCTTTATTCTCAATTTCGATAATGGACAACATCATTTATTCACCTTGCGTTGTAAATCAATTTAGGGATTCATATAAGAGTATATACAAGACATTCATTCAGTCTTTTTTCTGATGAAGATGATTATGATGAAACTATAATTCCCTAGATCTTTTTATACCTATTGAAATCTAGCTGCCTTTATTTATCCAGCAAAACATTTATCAACTTACCTATTTGATAATCTGATCAGGTACTCATCCCATCTTTCATTAAGCCTTCATTCATCCATTCATTCATCTTACAATTAATTATTTTTTCTTTTATCTATCTATCCATCCAGACATTCATTCATCCAATCTAACACCCATCTCTCTCACCATCACTCCACCTATCCTACTATCCATCCCAATATTAATGCAGTCTTTCCTTACAATGAAGATATTGCAGTTATTCATCTATCTAATCCGTTTGTTACATCATCATTGATCCAACCACCTCTATATTGATCAAAACATTTTTCTCACCTCAGTACAGTCAAAATGTGTTGTTTATGGTATCTATATAATTTGTATTTCACCATATTATTCATTCCTCCAAGTTCCAACCAACCATCCATTCATCCATCCATCAATCCATCAATCAATCCAGCCAGCCAGCCAGCCATCCATCTACCCATCCATCTATCCATCCATCCATCCATCCATCCATCCACCCATCGATCCATCCATCCATCCGACCATCCGTCCATCCATCCATCCATCCATCCATCCATCCATCCATCCATTCATCCATCCATTCGTCCATCCATCCATCCATCTATCCATCCATCCATCCATCCATCCATCCGACCATCCGTCCATCCACCCTTCCATCCATCCATCCATCCATCCATCCATTCATCCATCTATCCACCCATCCATCCATCTATCCATCCATCCATCCATCCTTCCATCAAACCATCCATCCATCCATCCATCCATTCATCCACTCATCGATCCTTCTATCCATCAATCAATCTATATATCCATCCCAATATCAATCCATCCATCTATCCATTCCAAGATCAATTCAAACAATCATCCACCCTTCCATCCATCCATCCATCCATCCATCCATCAATCCATCAATCAATCAATCTATCCAGCCAGCCAGCCATCCATCTACCCATCCATCTACCCATCCATCTATCCATTCCAAGATCAATTCAAACAACCATCCTTACCTATGGACAGAATGCGTAGTTGGTCCAGTGTGGTATCTATACATCATCAATACTTCAGCAACTTTGTAGAGTCTCCAACCAACAATTCATCCATCCATCCATCCATCCATCCATCCATTTATCCATCCGTCCATCCATCCATCTATAATTCAATCAATCAATCCATCCATCAATTCAATCATTCTTCCTTACCTATGGACAGAATGTGTAGTTGCTCCAGTATGGTATCTATACATCATCAGTACTTCATCAACTCTGTAAAGTTCTCCTCCTCCCTTAAGATGAGCCATGAAGAATATCAGATCCTCTGGTGTGCCCTAAAAATTGAAGAGGAGGGTTACATTTACAACAATTAGAATCATCTCTGATTACCAAGGTTGCTGATGTATAACTGTAAAACAAAGCACATCCTTTATCCACTTCCCTTGATGAGTGGATACCCATACAATGTAACTATGGAAAGAAGTGATTATTTTTCATATTGTTCCTCTGCATACATGCATCCACCTTTATCCTTGAAAACTTATTTTTATAATTATCTAACCTGAACATCATCATCATCATCATCATCATCATTATTTATTCAAGTCAGCATTGATCCTCATATGAAGGTTTACTGACTCGTGCCATGATGATACTCCCCCTTCCACTTTTCCCTCCCCAGCATCCACTTTCAAACCAACCTTAAACATTGATCTGTCATATTGTTTTGATAATTCATATAATATATTCCTTTGTATTATGTTGATGATAATCCTAAATTGGATTTCACATCAGCTTTAAGAATACATCTGCTAGAATTTTCTATACCACTCACCTTGCCACTTTCATCAAATTTTCCTACTTTTTGATAAACCTCTCTGGAGCAGAACCATGTTGGCATGGCAACCGTCGGACCATGGGATGTGAATGCCTGAGAGCAATAGATAAAAAGATGAAGGGAAACAATCCAGGAAAATACTTATTAAATATTCTTCTAAATGTTCGTGAGTTGCTTGTTAAAAGAATGTTGTCAAAAGAAATAAGACAATGAAGAAGGTGCACTGAGATACAAGACTTTAATTTCAAAATCTTAAATGAACATGGACATGTTGTGGAAGATTGAGCAAAGTGAGATAATCCATTTACAAGCTATGAATTTCCAGTTAACGCTATTGATGGAGCCTTCACTTGACACCTTTATATGCTCCCCTAAAATCATTTTTGGAAATATCCTGTATATAGAGGGGCTCATATTTTCATTTTTTTCTTGTATTTTATTATAAATCGAATACAACAATTAGCAATTTCAATTGAATTCTTTTTATCAGAATTTTATCTTTATATCCTCTCATCATTAGGGACAGACCTGGATGAAACTTGGCAAAGGTATTAGCCACACAAAAAGTAATTTAAAATTACATGACATTCGGATACAGCTCATTCAAAATACCTGTGTGTAGAGCTGTTCCTGTGTGAGTCTATTGCACCAATCTGTGAATCTTGGAGTGGAGTCACCAGGCAGACGGCTGAATCTACAACCGACGATCTGAAATATTAAGAAAAAGACATAAGATTTAGATATGAAGTCTAATTCATGAATAAATTACATTCAAAATGAATATAAAGTATATTCTTGATACAATACATAAGCGGATTGATTTCTAAAATAGGGCATAAAAATGAAAACAAATATAGGATGTGAGATATATCAAATGTGACAAAGCATACCAATAGATATGCTGGAATCTGAGGCTTGTGGTATTGAAATAAGTCTTAAATGACATGTATATAAAAAAAAGAAAAGCTAAGAAATAAGAATGCAGCATTTCCACTTAAAAGTAAAGAGTTTTCAATCTATTATACAAAATGGATACTTACAGCATTAGGTCTGGAGATTGCAGCAGTACACTGCATCTCTATTCTCCTGCTATCCATTACATCATCCTACAATTGAATATGAAAATGGAAAATTGGTAAATTGTATTATTTTACATTTCATTCAACACAATATACAATCTGAATATTTTGAGAGCGAAGTCTCTTTTGTTTTCGAGAATATTATCATATTACCATACAACAGGATGAAATAAGAATACAAGTCAACATAGAATTTGAAATAGCCTTAGTCAAAAAAATTGCCTTGGTCAATGAGATTTTTTAAACAAGTGATATCAAACCTATGAAATCAACCTGTTTTGAATAAAAAAACAAATTCTTTCCAGTCAAAAATATTTTTTTTTGGTCCAAAGAGATTCCAACTGTAGAGTTTAAAAAGTCCCCATGGCTAATGATTAATTTATGCCCTGCAAACCATGGTAATTCAAGGAAGAAAATTTGAGTTACTTCTATTGATTTGAAAAGTTTGGGTATTGAATCATTTGCCCAGTAAATGAAAATCTAACTGTATAAATCTACATTAGCACAATGATACTTGATAGGGAGATAGATGAAAGTTATTTCTTGAAGAATCACTAATCGCTATAACGGCCAGAACAAAAACAAAACTTAATTTAAAAAAATATAAAACCACATGAAACCAATGGAACATAACAAAGGAAACATAACTTTTTAAGAGAAAACATTTCAAAATGTATGCATTTTCTTCATTTATAAAGTTATACACTAAAAAATTAGGGTATAATACCCCTCAAAAAAAACTTACTGCATCTAAGAAGCACAAGAATTGACCAGTACTTGCTTGGATGGCTCGATTTCTTGCGGCTCCAACTATAGCATAAAAAGAGGAAGGATACTCATTAAAACTTGATGGCTTTCTTTGGTTTTCTTTTTTTCTTTTTTCTTTTATAAGCCATTGGCTTTTAAAAACTTGCATCATATTCAGGGGGGG